>JAQOWM010000438.1:5182500-5237500 GCA_029041755.1 Resseliella maxima
CACACACATAAGTATAATATACCTAGTAAATAAAATTGAATTAAATCATGTTTCCAACGATGTGAATCTAAACCTGTTGAATAATTATGTAAAAAAAAAAAAAAAAAAAAAAAATAGAAGAAAAAGAAACGGCACATGACGTCGAAATGATTTTGATATGTGTTCCGATTATAATATGTTAAAACGAAAAATGTAAAATATATCGATAAACGAAATGAAATTGTATGGGTTGAACGCATACCGTTCGATTGTCCAGATATCAGTATATCATTGTCGAATTTTATTCGCACTTATTTGATTAGCTGCAAAAAAAATTTATCTTTTTTCTTTTTTTTTTTTTTTTGTAAATCACAAAACTTGCTATTTTCTGTACCTGTTGTGTTGTCAATACAAATCATTTTCATATGTTTCTCTCTTTCTCGATGTTTCAATTTGTTTTATTTTCGCAATTTTTATTTTTATTCTGATTCTGATTGAATTTCTTTTTTACTTCTTCTTTATTGATTGAATCTTAATCTTTGCTATTTTTATGGAAACTTTTTATCTTTTAAACAACTGATATCAATCGCATTCATTCATATAATCAAATTGAAAATAACATTTCGTTTTTTGTTAGCCAAAAAAAAAAAAAAGTTTCAAAATCAGTAAAAATTTTAAATCGAGATAAAGTTGATGTTATTTGTTATTACATATATGCTTCCGTCAGTATATATCGGATTCAATGACCAATTTGCAGACTAAACAAACAAATGCATCAGCATTTATATGCATAAAAATGATTAGGATTTCTCTTAATCATAGTGTGTAATTCACACAGACATATGAATTTGATATAATATGTAATGCTATTTTTGGAATTTTGAAGAGAAAAGTAAATGAAAGAAACAAATGACAAAAAAAATGCTTCGAAAATGAATTGTTTTTGGCTCAAAGCACATTATCAGCGCTATTGTTTGTACATTTTGCAACAAATGAAAATATTGCCAATTATTATGTCTATCAGTGCAAACACATTTTTTTTTTTCTTTTGTTCTTCGTTTGTTGTGTTTTCATTTTTGTGCATTATTGTTGATCTTGACATCGCTCCGCACAAAAATGTTTATCGTTTCCGATTTTGTATACTGTGCTGTCTGGTTGCCACTTGGCAGTAATCTGATTATTTATTGTTTCATTATTTCCATATTACACAGATTGATATGCACTTAACCAGAACCATGTAAGTTTGGATTAAATATTTGAATATTTAAAGAGACAGATGTTTTTCAAAAACTCATTTTTTTCTTATTTTCTTTCTCTCTCTTTCTCTTTCTTTCTTTTTCTTTCTTTTTCTTTCTCTTTCTCTCTCTCTCTCTCTCTCTCTCTCTCTCTTTCTTTCTCTTGCTTCAAAGTTTGCAAGATAAGAAAAATTTAAGAGAAATGTTGGAAAAGCAAAAGTATAATTTGCGTAATTACGTTTTTTTTGCTCTGTCATTTGAATGATTCATTCAAAAAGAAAAAAAAAACATGTAATTTCATTGGTTAAAAGAGGATTTACTAAATCATTTCGATTAAAATCAATTTTCATGAATTTCATATTCCAACGAACATTTGATTGGAAGAGAAGACGAATATAAAAAGAAAATTTCCAAAATGCAAAAAGAAAAGAAAAGAAAAGAAAAAAAAAAATGAAATAAATTGAATATAACTTACCCGCCATAGCGTTCATCAAGCTCCTTTTGTCGATTTAATGCTTTTGTATCAACTAATACCGTGCGCGAGCAATCCGCATCCGATTCAATCATTTTTGTTGTATCGGCTTGCATTAAACCATCTGAGCTATCATTCATATCACTGGCTGACGATGTTGGACTGTCAATAGCCAGCAATTCAAGTGGCGGTTTATTATCTATTTTTGAAAAACTTAACTGCCGATCAACATCTTTATACAGTTTATCAGCATTGTTGATAGCTAAACGTATAACGGATGTTGTTGCTTCCGATGTTCTGGACGACGTTGAATTTTTCGTCTGTTGTGCCATTCATGCGTTTCGTTTTGACTTGAAATGATTATTTTTTTTTTTTTTTTTTCTTTTCTTCAGTTTTTTATGCGCCAAATTGCCGTTGTCAAGGCCAAAACATCACTGCAATAAAAGAGATCGTAAAAAGTTAGAATTTGGAATTTATTTAAATGAAATTAACGAATTGCTTAATTTTAAAGGAAAAAAAAATGATGTTTCACTTATTCAATTGACACAACAAATATCGGAAATGTTAACAACAAAAGGACAAAGAAACAAAAAAAAAAAAAGAATCTTTCAAAAAACACACCGAAATTCTACTATGATTTTATGCATTTTATTTATGTTGCACATTACTCTGTGCCTTTTTCGTTTTCATTTTTTTTTTTTTGCTCTCGTTTGTTTTTTTTTTCTAAATGGATATATTGGAATGGATAAATAAGTGGCTAACTCAGTGTCAATTTGGTAAATACATTTTTTATTTTGTTTGCACAAAACAATTTTACGGATTAAATTACGTCAAGTGGCCGGTATTCATATTTCATATAGCCATGATTGTCGTCTGCGACGATCATTTTTTTTATTTTTTTCGTTACCGTATTTCTTCTTCCTCTTTTTCTTCTCCATTTTTGAATTTTCACCGTTTGACTTTGTACATTTGCAATTTTGTGTCTGCAAACACATTTTTTCGGTGCAAATCACGTGGTTAAATTTTATTAAAATCATCATTTTTATTTTTTCTCACCAATAGCCAACCGCGGTGGAAATTTTTCAAATTTTAAAAAGTAAGCAATGCTTGAAAATTAATGAAACTTGAATATGTTGAATAAAGTAGTTCATATTCATTTAATTGACTTTTTTTGTTTAGAGCGAAAGAGAGGAAGAAAGAAAAAAGAGAGAGAGAGAGAAAGAGAGAGAGAAAGAGAGAGAGGAAGAGAGAGAGAGAGAGGAGAGAGAGAGAAAGAGAGAGAGGAAGAGAGAGAGAGAGAGGAAAGAGAGAGAGAGAGAGGAAGAGAGAGAGAGAGAGAGAGAGAGAGAGAAAGAAAGAGAAAGAGAGTGAGAGAAAGAGAGAGAGACAGAGAGAGAGAGAGAGGAAGAGAGAGAGGAAGAGAGAGAGAGGAAGAGAGAGAGAGAGAGAGAGAGAGAGAGAGAGAGAGAGAGAGAGAGAGAGAGAGAGAGAGAGAGAGAACAAAAAAAAAAATCGAAAGACAACAGGGGAAAAAAATCGACATTTTTTTGATTTTATTTTTTTTTCATGAAAATGTATATGCATTTTATTACAAAGTAAATTAGCTGCGAGAAAAAAAAATTGTTAAACTGTGAGCGAAATGTGAGTGTTTACTGTATATTTACAATTTAAAGTTGTTTTGCATTGTTTATTTTTTCTTCTTTTTTTTTCGTTATTAACAACTGCGTTGCAATGCATTAAATGCAATAAATGAACAAACAATCTACCTGGAATCGTGCCAAAATGGAACATTTGGCTATTGTTTATAAGTGAAAAAAAGGAGAAAAAGAAAATATGAAAAATTTTCCATTCAAAGTATCACGAATAAAAAAAAATTATGTTTATTTTGTTTTTTTTTTTCTCTCTCTCTCGATGTAATATGATATTTAATAAAAAGGATTGAAATTTGACATCCAGAGTCTCATGTTTTTCTAAACATGATGCATTTACGTATCATCATTTTTCTTTTACAATTACTCTGCATATTGTGAATTTTGATTAGCGGAAATTATTCCCTTTATGTTGTTCGAATAAAAATTTAAAATATTCTTGTTGTTTCAATGATCGAGATAATATTATTTTTCAAACATTGAAAACAAAAGTCGTATAAAATCAAAATGAGAATAATGTTCATATATAGAAGCATAAAATAGAAATAAATAAATAAATAAAATAAATATACCACATCAGATTTTTTCGGAAGAAGGAAAAAATCGTTGAAAATTTTTGCTGATATAATTTTACTGAAATTTAATACAATTAACTGGAAAATATTGCTTATACATTTGTCAGTTGTTTCAACAAATTGCATCTAAATATTTTATTTGATATGTGTTGTTAATGAGCGACAATATTTCAGAGAATTACAAACCAACGAATTGAATGTAATAATAAATATGTCAGAGGTTTCTGGATCTGTATGCATATAAATCATTTGTCTGGTATAAGTATATACAATATACTGTTATAGGTTTTGTATGACTATCGGCTTGTAGCTTATTACTGATTAAATATTCATTCGGATATGTGTGCAATTACAGACTGTAATTTACAGTTAAATGTAAAATTCCATTCAGTTTAACATTTTTTCCGAATTTTTCTTAAAGATAGAAGACACACACACAACAAAAAAACCACTAAAAGATATGTGACATAATTGTAGTACTTGAAATGCTTCGGCATATTATCATGATTAGAAAATTTCAAAACTAAAAATATATGAATTATATGCATGGCATTAATGATAAGGGCATATCGATAGTAAAATTATGTCATTGCATACATTTTAAGTGAATAGCAAAAGTAAATATTTAAAAAGAACCGATAAACATTTGTTATTAGATTGATGAATCAAATGAAATTGTGTCGCATTTATGGCGGTCAATGACCATAGCATTTCAATTAAATGCAATCAATATTTACAGAAAATTTTTATCATGACCATGGGGCTGACGTGACTGAATTCATTTCAAAATTGATTCAATACATTTTAAAAATCTAATGCATTACAAGAACCAATGAATGCATTTACAAAAATGCATTTTCAAACGGTTCTATCACATAAACATTGCATTTTATTATCTATAAAACTTATAAAACAACGCATTTGAATTGTATAAACAGTGAATCCCATTAAAAGAGCCCATTTCATTGATTTCTGTTGATGACCGTGATTCGCTCTTCAAAACGGCACGAATATAAACAACAACAATATTTAAACAAAAAAAAAAATGGAACTAATGAGTGCAAAATGTTAAGAGAGAGAAAGAGAGAGAGAGAAAGAGAGAGAAAGAGTGGGAAAGAGAGAGAGAAAGAGAGAGAAAGAGAGGGAAAGAGAGAGAGAAAGAGAGAGAAAGAGAGAGAAAGAGAGAAAAAAATATATATATATTTGTCATTCTACTTAAGTTGATAGACACGATATCATATGAATGAGGTGATAAAGATGTTATTGAAATGATTGAAGAAAGAAAACAATAGTCCAAAGTCTTTGTATTTTTCATATATTTTATGTATGTAGAATGCAAGACAGATAGATATTGGCGAATGGACAAAAATTGCATTTAACAATCAATCAAAGCGACAGTAATCATAATCATTGCTATAATCATGTGAAATATAAACCGAAAATTTGTTGACAATGAAATGTCTGAATGTTATTTTATCATTTTGGCTCGTGCTTTATTTGCCTTGGCTAAAATCAATATGAATAGTGTAAGTTCTAACTGGTGTCTATGGACTTTTAAAGACATGCATATGTACAGACACTATTTGTTAAAATAAACACGCGCTCAAAAAATCTAATTCAATTTTGTCTGTCGGCAATTACTTGAAGACAACCGCAAATTCATTTTTTCTTATTAACTATTTGAAGAAAACAGTATGAGCATCGTTCTAATCATTTTTGATTGAGATAAAAATTTCAACATTATTTTTTTTTTCTTTTTTTTGCTAACAGCAAAAAGTTCAATTTTCCAATGAAAGAAAAAAAGAAGAAAAAAATGAGCAATTCAATAGCTGAAAATAAATGTTCATATCAAGGTAAAAAGAATTGAATGAGGAAGTGTTGAAGCATGAATTGTCAACTTGTCTTTGACTTAAGACACCTTAAAATGTGATTGGTATCCATGTAATATTAATGATTTGATACAAAAAATCAATCGATATCCCATTCATCGTTCAAGAATTGTTCTTTTTTTTTTTCTTTCTCTTTTGTATCTTAAATGCAACTGTTTCTCTTTTTAACCCAATACTGTGTTATCACCATGGAACCATTGATTCATGGATTCATGTCAAACACAAACATTTTGGTATCTAGTTTACTTAACCATTTGCGATAAAAAAAAAAAAAAAAAAAAAAAAAATTCGAACCTAACCAGCAACAATGAGAAGTTACATTACAACAATTTTATTCCTTTTCATTTCTTTTCTTGTTACAATACAATTCCGCAATCTATGTCAATACATACAATCCATCACAGACGTATTCCAATTTCAATTTAAGATTACATACAAATGACTGAAATAAAGAAGAATATGGTGTATTTTTTTTAATTTTTTTTTTTTTTTTTGTTATTTTTGCCATTTACATACAATTCGCATATATTGATCGCGCATTTATTTACATCTGAGATTGAAACATTCTATTTCAATATGTACCGGAATCCATGTGAAAATGTAATTATAACAATAAGCCAAGCAACAGTAGCAACAGGTCTTATTTTACTTTCTTTCTCTCTCACTCCCTCCTTCTCTCCGAGAGCTCTCTCTCTCTCCCTCTCCCTCTCTCTCCCTCTCCCTCTCTATCTTTCTCTCTCTCTCTCTTTTATTTCCTGTTTTCCGTGTATTATAACACTTTTTGAAATGCTGAAATAGACACAATGGCGGCATATCAACCGCAAAAAAGTTTAATCGAACAATTAGTAGCTAAATACCGGCACCTGTAGGTGTTGTTTGCATTTCAACAACAAAACACCATTCTTATTTCTTTTTTTTTTTTTTTTTTTTTTTTTGACAAAGAATGATAAGACATTTCAACTGACGTAATTGTCGACAGAATGTTTTTTTTTTTTCTTTTCTCGTCATCTAAATATACTTGTTTTCATATACTCATAGAACGAATTGAAGTAGATTAATGATTTGCAATTATTATTTTTTTCTTTTGTTTTCTTTTTTTTGGAAAGAAAATTTTGGTAAAATTTGAAAATTGTGCAATTTGAAAAATTAGAGAAAAAAAGTTGATTGAAAAATGATTCAAAGATGAATGTTATTGATTTCTTTTGTGCAATTAAAGTTATTGAGATCGAAAAAAGTGCTATGATCGTCGTTGAGTGTGTGTAATACAGACACTGTGTATACATATCTCTTAACGTTATTTCAAGAACATTCTTCACCGACATTATTTTAATATGAAATTAGGTGATATTTCGATAATTCAATTGATCGATTTATTGAGATCGAATCTTGTTGTTATCCGGTACCTTTACATACAAATATAACAAAAAAAGCAAATTGTTTTTCTGAAAAGGATGTATAATGCGAAATGTGAGCACAATTGAACTAAAACAACTGTTCTGTAAAAGAGAAAATTGAATTTAAGTGATCAAAGCAATTAAGAAAATTTGGATTGAATAGAATAGAACATGAACCATATTCATTTGTTTCTTTTTTTTTTACAAGAAATTTTGTAGATCAATAGAATGCACAGCAAAATTTTCGAATGAAGAGCAAAAGCAAAAGAATTAAGTCGTTATAATATAAATAATTGTACAGTAACAGATTTGAATGGAAATTTACCGAAAACCAAGCTAATTTAAATGTGTGGAATTAAATGACTAAAGAGACGCAAAGCAATTGCACATCGTTCACGATAAGAGATATTGTTGTTGTTTCTGTTTTTTTTTTTATTTTTTAACGACACTTGCTTAATGTGCACAAATCGTCGTGTTCTCAAATTCAACCATCTATCGTTGTTCATATTAGATTGCATATAGTGCAGTGGGTAGCTCAATATGGCGACAACCATAATATTTGCCGCGCAAAAAGTGTCATCAAAACAAAGTAAAATGAATAAATAAGTGCACTTTGTAGAAAAATAAACACAAATGTGCCAAGAATATGTCCCTCTTTTTCCCATTATACTATTATATATGAGCCTCTTTCATTATCTCTGTTTTTATTCACTCTCTCTCTTTCTCTCTCTCTCACTCTCTCTCACTCTCTCTCTCTCTCTCTCTCTCTCTCTCTCTCTCTCTCTCTCTCTCTCTCTCTCTCTCTCTCAAACACACTCTCTCTTTCTCTCTTTATTACACCTATGCCTCTCTCCTTTTCGCCCTCCTTGCTTTTCTCTACCTCTCCCTCTGTCTATCTCTTTGAATTTCAGCAAAAATAACTATGTAATTGGACATTTATTAGTCAAGCAATAGCAGAAAAATAAACAATTTAGAATATTGCAACGACGCACAAATGATCAAAATGCAAAACAGCTTTGTGTTTTGTGATTTTTGGTTGATTACATTTTACTAATCAAAGAAATGTCTGTTAAACCCGATGGGATTTCTAAGAGATGAAATAACAGTATAATTGGAGAATATCTAAGGTTTTCTTCTTCTTCTTCTTCTTCTTTTTTTTTTTTTTTTTTTTTTTTTTGATTTGTTCGATTTGTCATTAAAAGCACAAAGTGTCTCACACATAAATAGTTATATTCAAGTTTAATTTAGTTACGGTTGTTGTGTTGTTTGAACGATTGAATCCGGGCGAATGGGAAAAAACGCATTGAAAAATGATGATGCATTTGTGCTTTGCAATAAATATCGTGTAAATGTATTGGTTACAAAAAAAAAAAAAACCCGGTCTATGACCCGAAATCTAACGCATTCTCAGTATATTATCGCTTGAATTTGAGAAAACAATGAAAAAGGCCGGTTTATTTTTATTCTATTCATTTCTCTCTCTCGCTCTTTCTCTCACTCTGTTACCCTCTCGTTCTCTCACTAGTTCTACCTCTCTCTAAGTTTGTTAAATAACAAAATGAACGACGGTGTTGTTTCAGTACATTGCACATTAATACAGGCATTTTTAAATCAAAAATAATTATTTTTGTTTCATGCAACAAAATCTTCCACTACTTTGGTCGTTTAAATGATAATTGAAACTGTTGGTCATTTTACCTATTTACGATATCAAATGTAACAAATGTACAACCAACTGCAAATGAACATACCATCATTCATTTACAATTGAACTGATCTAAGATGAGACAAAATGTTATATTACAAAAGCATATTATAGAGGGGAAGTCAATGACCTAAACAAAATTGGAAATTCCCAAGAAGTAGAATAAAAAAAAAAAAAAAGATAAAAAAATAGAGAGAGAAAAGAAGAAATCATTGGAGTGTGTGTGTGTGTGTGTGTGTATGCGTGGTATATTTCAAAATGCATTCTTACCGTGAGACCAACCACCAATATCAAGAACTGCTAACTAAGACATTCTTCTTTTTTCTATCTCTATCTCTCTCTCTCTCTCTCTCTCTCTCTCTCTCTCACTCTCTCTCTCTCTCTCTTTCTCTTTCTCTCCTCTCTCTCTCTCCTCTCTCTCTCTCCTCTCTCTCTCTCCTCTCTCTCTCTCTCTTTCTCTCCTCTCTCTCAATCTCTCTCTCTCTTTCTCTCTCTTGCAGTTTTATTATACAAGATACAACAATTCTTCCGAAGAAAAGAAAAAAAAAAAAAAATTCTAGACAACGGTGCATTTGTTGTGCAGTGTGTTTACGTGTCTTACAAACAATACATGTGTAAATGTGCGTGTTCGTATGCGTGCCTTCGAATGTTTGTGTACCTCGAATGTCTGTATGTGTATGTGTTACATTAAACAAATGAAGGACCCACAAAAAAGAACGCACACACAATACCAATAGAATGATTATTCAGTATTTCATTAAATATTTTTCGGCTAGATGCATTTATTTCATTGTACATGTGTATATGTATGCATATGGATGTTGCATGTCATCCATGAATGCAGTTCATTCTCATCAAAAAGGCCAATGAACTCCGTTCGTATGATTTTAAGTAAAATGAAAAACACATTCATCTGGTATATCGTTGTTGTTTTTGTTTCAATTTTATTTTACTTGTATATACATTTTCACTATTCCCTCATGCATTACAAATATGATGAATGTTAAAATTTTATGAATGCCATAAAATATGTTATGCAGTTAGATTTTCCCTAATTTTAAGTCTACCCAAAAATCCGTTCTCTTTGTAAATAATTTCGATGCGGTCAATGAAACCTGGCCGACATATACTAGTATAATTACAATCAAACCAAACATTTTCAACAAATAATTTATAATTGTATTCGCATTGAAATACGTTCATTTATGCAATTAAAATTCAAATAATAATTATTTAATCAATAATTTTTGTCGGTTTTGATAAATTTTTTGAAAGAGTTTTTCTATCTTATTTTGATGCACCGGTAATGCATCACAACATCTTCACGTTTCATGATATTTCAAAATATAATTTACTTGTAATGAATCAAAACAGAAAAGAAAAAGAAGAGAGAGAAGCAAAAAAAAAAAAAAAAATAAACAATATAACAAAAACAAATAACAAAAGTCAGGATAATATTCAATCATTTAAATATTATGTCACTTATTTTGTTTTGTTAAAAACGCATTTTAATTTGAAGATCAAAGTCGTTCAATATTATGATGATTGTACAAAAGTGCCAGTAGACAATATTTATTTGTTTATTTGACGGTAAAAAAAATGAGAGACAGATAAATTAAGAGAGAAAGAAAGAGGGAGAGAGAGAGGGAGAGGGAGAGAAGGAGAGAATAGAATAAACAAGACATGCAAGCTGGATATTTATGTGAAATTTGAACAGGTTATATGAAAATGAATTGAATGACGACCGTAGCAAAAGTCACACAACGATGAAATGCAAAACGAAGCAAAAATGAATATGATTTAAGTGATTTTAATCTTTGTAAATGAAAAGATAATTGAAAGAATGAATGAGAAAGAGCGAGAGTTAGAAGAAGAGACAGGATGACATAGGCGGAAAAAAAGCCTACAGACCCAGAAAGGATCAAAGAGCTAGATAAAAAAATGGCGAGCGTAAAAGAGAGAGAGAGGGAGAGAGAGAGAGAGAAAGAGAAAGAGAAAGAGAAAGAGAGAGAGAGAGAAAGAGAGAAGAAGAGAGAAAGGAAGAGAGAGAAAGAGAGAAAAAGAAAGAGAGAGAGAGAGAAAGAGAGAGGAAGAGAGAGAAAGAGAGAGAGAGAAAGAGAGAGAGAGAAAGAGAGAAGATAGATGGAACCAAGTGAGTGGGAGCTATAGGCAGAGAGAAAGAGAGAGAAAATGATTGAAAGGGACTTACGGGTAAAAAATGACGACATGAGAGAAAAGAGCGCGAAAATAAGAAAGAGATAGAGAAAGAGAGGCAGATCGACCGTGAGAGAGATAGATATCGTTAGTTAAAAAGAGTGTGAAAATTAAATAAATCAAATACGGAAAAAGAGGATGAAATTTGTGTTTTAATAATTACATCTCATTATAAAATTTCCATTTCATTGCTCGTTAAAACATTCACGAATAATTCATTAAAATATGAATAGTTGTGATAAATAAGATTTTATCTATTAGCTAATGGTGACAACATGGTCAACATTTGCGGAATACAATTCTATTCGAGCTAACTCAATAATCAATAATTTGAGACTGAATTGAGTTGCAATAATATTTATGCGTGCTCAACGATCGTGCCTATATGTGTTTGTTTTTTTTTTTTTTAAATTTCGACATTGTCACTATAATCTCTTTCATTTAGCATTCGATTTGCTATTTTTTTTGTATTTAAATGGACAATCTGGTACAATACATGTTTGCGGTGGTCATAGACAAAAATAAAATATTGTATGTATGTATGTGTAGAAGCGTATATGCTCATGTGTTGGTGTATATATATATATATATTATTTCACTCCTAGCTCGTTTATTTGCTACGTGTTATTCATTGTTTTCATATCATGTCGTCACACTCATTTATATACACAATTTCAAGGTCTAACAAATAAAATACTTAGTTAATTTTATATATGATATTTATTTGTGCACAGTTGTGTGGTTGAGAGAGAATAACCGCAGCTGAAAACGTTTTGCATGTACATCGCGTAGAAACGTCATCTTCGTCTCTCTCTCTCTTTCTCTCTCTCTTTTCTCTCTCTCTCTCTCTCTCTCTCGGTCTTATCAAATACACCACACTCATTGGTTTGAGTTTTTGCGTTGGTATTTGTTTTTGTTAGTATTTGTTATTTAGTTACGCTAATATAGATTGAGCCTGACTTTAAATTTGTGTGCATTTTAGAATTTTGATATTCAACGTGCTTTTATGGATATTTAAATCATTTACAAGCTAAAATTATCTAGAAAATAATAAGAAAAATACGCAATTTCCTCTTGTCAACGCTTGGAAAAAGAAGAGAAAAAAATGTTCAACCGGATTCGCATTAACAAAGAAATTCATTGCCTCTTACGCCATCTCTACGAGTACGGTGTGCATTTGAATGAATATCAAATAAAATTGTGAAAATGGACTTTCATGCCGTTGGCAAGTACATTAACGATCGAATAATGTACTACGGCCTAAGTCGTGCGACATTACATTGCAAGCGATGCCTATCATATATAATACACTGAATTGCACATACATCGTTACGGAATGCAAATGATAAATTGTATCTTTTTGCCATTTCCATTGGTATATATTGAGTATAAATTGATAAATCATATTGGTGGCGTCAATGTCTTAAAATCAAAGCTCTTGACATGTAAAAACGACAAACAAATTCGACAAATACCCACATTGATTTAACATAAATATTGAAATATAATGTCAAATTGTTTTTATGGAAATGAAAAGTGATTTTTAGCAATACTTTGAATGAATGATTTGCATCCGTCTATCAAACCAAAACAAATACTCTGTTGTAAAAAATCAGTAATTAAAAAGAAGTAGAAATTGAATAAAATACAGCATTGATAAAAATGTTTGCGTGACAAATATACGTCACATTTTTAAAATCCAACAAAAGAATTATCAAAAAAAAAGAAAAAATGAGAGAGAAAGATAGAGAAAGAGAGAGAAAGAGAGAGAGAGAGAGAGAAAGAAAGAAAGAAAGAAAGAAAGAGAGAGGGAGAGAGAGAGAGAGAAAGAAAGAGAGAGAGAGAGAAGGAGAAAGAGATAAATAAACATACAGCCTCATCATGCTTGCCAATTACTGTGTGTTGGAGTCATCGTCATATAAAATCGCACAGAGACCGAACACACAGTTATCGTCATTCTTCTTCTCTTTTTTGTGTGTATATTCGAAATTTGTGTGTTTTCATTCATAAGTCAAGTGCCATAGCCAAAATCAAAGCAATTGAAAAGATACACGACTGAATTGACGGCAGGACGATAATAACAACATGTATATATACATCATAAGAATGTAACAGCGCAGAAGACTCAATTTTTTTTACGGCTTTTTATTTTGCCATTTTTTCACTTGACAGAGTTCAGCAATGTTTTGCATGCCAATCTTGGAGTTACATTTTTTTGTCTTTTTTTTTTTGCAAGAAAATAATCACATTTTAACTATTTGAAATCGACTAGATTGTGTTTCTGATATTGATAATACTTTGATAGTATTTTTTTTATTTTTTTTTTTTTTTTTTTCAAATGGATATTCTCTCATAGCAATCGAAGTATATATGAGGGCTCTTTTGAACTGTAAACGATTTTGAGAAACTTAGTTCATGTGAACTTCACATTGTGAAGTTTTATTTTCTTTCTTTGTTATTGTTGTTGACCTTGTAAAGTTGGTTCGTCGGTTTCCAAACATTCGATTCTGATTAAAAAAAAAAAAAAAAAAAAGACGAAATGGGTGACTTACCGAATTGGATTTATTTCCTCAATTCTATATCAAACGAATTATTCTCCGAAACGAATTTCAAAAAGACAACAACAACAAAAAAGCACACGCCTATTCACATGCATACGACTAACTTGACCCAATTCGATTATTTTTTTTTTCTCTCCTCTTCTTTGATTTTATGAAAATAAAAATGATTTCAAGTTTACAAGCACACAAGAGTTATGATTTTTATCTTCAGTGACAAAAAGAACATTAAAAAAAAAAAACTCAAAATTATTTGGCGGCTACTTAAAGTCACGATTATTCACATAATCATAGTGAAATGTATCAATTTGATTTGGTTGAATGATTTATAATGAAATGCACATATCACTGAAACATCACCACGGCCGTTATCGCAGCCGCCGGCATGCTGTTGGTGTTTGCCGGAACAATGAGCAGAAATAAATGTAAAAATTTATTTTATTTTTTTTTTTTTTGTTTTGTTTCTCTCTCTCTCTCTCTCTCTCTCTCTCTATCTCTCTCTCTGTTTCGTTATTTATCGTTGATTTTTTCTTTTGTTCAATTCAATTCAACTTATTTATTATTATTTTCATTGTCATTCGGTCATCAATTGTTAATGAAAAAAAAAAAAAAAAAAAAAAAAAACCGCAAAATAATTGTTAAAATTTTTATTTGAACGAAAAGCTCAACCACAAAACTACGTGAAAAATTATGAATAAAAAATATTGTCACCAATAAAAATGTAATGAATTTTTGTTTTTATTTTTGTGTGCATTTTTCGTATTCCGATAGATGTATATGTTTTTTTTCCCTTCTTTTCTGTCTGTTTTTTTTTTGTTTTACTTTTGTATCGTATGCGACTTATTACGTTGATTGACCGAAAGAGAGAAAATGTACACGGTACACCACACAGTTACATAGAAGCAGATAGGAGCACAGAGGTGCAGCAACTGTTTTTGAATTGAGAAGAGCGCACACGATACAGTCGCGCCATATAAAAATTCACTCACTAGTAGAAAATGAAAAAAAAAAAAAAAAAAAAAAAAACAAAACGAAAATGAAAAAAAGTTTATTCCAATTAAGCACTGAATAAAGTTTTCTCTTCTCAATGTACTGAATGGTGTGAGTGTGTGAAAGAGAGATAGAAATCGTTATACACATACACAAAATTATAAATCGCATACATTGAAAGTCAGAAAAGATATAGGCGCACAATGCACGCATACGATTGAAAATCAGGCATGCCTGTGCCGTGCATCGCCACATACTCCCGATCATTTCAAAGGAAGAAAATCAACGGCAAGCGGCAAGAGAACAGCGGACAAAAAAAAAAAAACAAAAACACTCACACAACAAACCTCAGAAATAATAGTAAAAGAATCTAAACAACGTTAAATATACATTGTAAAATGAGACAGCCAACGAAACACACAACGATACATACAATATCATACGAAAAGGCAATGAGCGAGACGGTGAATCAAAATTCGGTGTTTTTGTGTTTGTTGTTTTTGTTTTTGTTTTTGTTCTTGTTGAGATGCTATTTTGTTGTTTTTTTTTTTCTCTTTCACATTATTTTTACTTCGCAGGCTCAATTTCTTTAGATAGAATGAATATACGGCAACCAAATACACATATATCTATCTGTCTACATAAAAATATATCCATTGTAATCGGTATATTGTGTGTTGAAATATATGCTCCATATATATGCACAGTCGTCGTCGTCTCTATCAAAATAGATTGTGTTATTTCCTTTTTTTTTTTTTTTTTTTTTGTTCTTCATCGTTTGTTTGGTTTTTAAGTTTACTATTCGGTTTGAGCCGATGGAGACGTTATTACACTGTGTACGCACTGAGTTCACACATTTCAGAGATGGCCATGATTATTGTTGTCATATGCTAATACAAAACTTTCATTTATATATTGTCCATGAACTGCAACAAATTGTTCATTCGATTGATATATCGACCGAGCAATGCAATATTGTACATATTTCAACAAAATTCATTAAATGCTTTGAATTGATTTAACCTTGAAATTTTAATAAAAATTTCATTGAATTGGAAAACTCTTTAATATAAGTTCAATAATCTGTCTATTGTTCTTTATTCATTGAGTATATTGTTGGATTTTTTGGCATACAATATAAATTACTTTAAAGAGTAATAGAGCAATTCCAGAAATCACTTTAAGGAGATGGATATAGAACAAACAGAAGATAAATTTACTCGACTTTTTTTTATTAAAATTTAGACATTGATGGATGAATCCTTCTCTTCATGCTAAACCATTTTTTTTTTATGTTCTTTAAGCAAAACATGACCTTGTCAATTGTGGTGTGTGTGTGTGTGTGTGTGTGTGTGTGTGTGTGTGTGTGTGTGTGTGTGTGTGTGTGTGTGTGTGTGTGTGTGTGTGCGTTTTAATTAAGCTCATTTACCATCTCTGACAAGACAAGAAAATATGATTTGACCGATGGAACTTGAATGTTCAGAATGTCCGAACCAGAACAGGAATCAACAAAACAATAATAAATACAACTAACGATTATCGAAGCGCATATAATCAATCCAAATGATATTGATTTTTGATTCAATCATATCAAGTCAAAGACATACACGTTAACATTCATATCTGCAACCACATTGATCACACATTTTCTACCACCTCTTTCCCTCTTTCTCCCTTTCTCTCTCTTTTTCTCATTCTACCCTCCCTCTCTTACTCTCTTTCTCCCTTTTTCTCACTCTGTCACTCACTCTTTGCCTCTTCATTACTTCTGCACGGATTGGGAGACAAATTACACATGTGATATGGCATTTAGGAGGTTTTCATTGAAACGTACAAAGTCACAAACACGCAAAATGCCCGCTGAGAAATAGATGAAAAATAATAATCTTTCGCAATCTATATCAATTCGATTTTGGTGTGAAGACTTTTTTTTTTTTGTTTCTCTCTCATTCAAGCTCTCTCTCTCTCTCTCTATCTTTCTCTCTCTCATTCTCTCTCTCTCTCTCTCTCTCTCTATCTTTCTCTCTCTCATTCTCTCTCTCTCTCTCCCATTCTCTCTCTCTCTCTCTCTCTCTCTCTCTCTCTCTTTCTCTCTCTCTTTCTCTCTCTCTCTCTCTCTCTCTTTCTCTCTCTCTTTCTCTCTCTCTCTTTCTCTCTCTCTCTTCAATTTATTTACATTTATATACTGCGTAAAACTATTAGAATGAATCAGTTAACGTAACTATTGGTGATAGTCATATTGTTTTCATTTCATTCATAGTGTGTCTTCATAACAATGGGTGTCTATATTGGCGCAATTTTTGATGGTCAATTCATTTTTTTTTCTTTTTTTTTTTTTGTGTCAAAAGAATAAAAGAAAATAAATCACAACAATTGCAATAATCAATGCACAATAAAAACCAACATATTCTAATATAATCCTTTTTATATCTACTTACACAATATATTTATCTCCCTTTTTCTCCGTAAAAATAATATCAAAACAACTTCCAAAAAGATCGAAACATGATTTACCAAAATCGGACGATCATATTTATTATATTTGCATATATAGAATATAGAGAATGAATAAAGTAAGCAATGACTTTACGAAGATGATATCACTATAACATTTGCGCGCACACACAATTTAGCCACAATTGATTTTCAGAAAAGATTGTCCCATTCTCGCACCCATTTCATATTCCATACAATTTGGCTCGATAATTTTGTTTTGTTTTGTTTGCTGTCTCACTCTTTTTTATTTCTTTTCTATCTATCTTTCTGTATTTTAATTTATCAATTACAATTCATTACACATTTTGTTTACAGCTTGAATATTTAAATTATCATTCGAAATCAATTTTACATCAACATTCATATGATATTTTACATCTTAAATTGATGTAAATTAGCACTGTTCATTTTGCCGACTATTATTTCTTGTTGGTTTCAATCTTTTTTTTTTTCTGTTTTGTTTCTTGTTTGTATTTTTTTTTTTTTTCAATTTCAATTCTCTCAAAATGAATATCAAATGTGTTTTCGTTTGAAATATTTTCGAACGCCTATTTTCATCCACATACTATTCTGTCTATCCTTCACATTGTCAATATTGTATTTCTTTACTCACACTGAACACACATTTCACCGAATTTGATTCACTATTTTTTTGTTGTTCTTGTTTCATTTGTCATATGAAAATATCCTTTATAACATTTTGATAAATTTGATTATTTTCTTTTTCTCGCTTTTAATCAATTTCGTTCTATTGTTTAGAATTTTTTATTCTTTTATATATTTTTGTGTTTTTTTTTTTTTGTGTTTTTTTTTTGTTTCTTTCGTACAATTGTGCCTTTGATTTGTGGCTCTTGTTAAGTAATACGCTGTAATGTTTATGCTCACAACATTGTACAATGTGTAAGTCGTGTGTATGCATACAAGTCAATAACAAAAATTTTTGTATTTATTCTGTCATCGAATAATAATAAAAACGTAAGTGAAATGCAGCGGTGAGAATGAGACAAATAGTTGTTTACAAAATGGATTTATACTATTTTAACCATTCATAGTTGTTACATATTATTGGTGCTACTCTTGTATTGCATATAAAATGTTTATGTATGACAAGGTCCAATATATTGTTTACATTTCGCAGCGCACCAATACATTCAATAATCGACTCGAACATTCGGATATTTATATTTGAATACTACGACGTAGAATTTGTTAGCAGATGAGAGAAAGAATGGAAGGGATAGAGAGAGAGAGAGAGAGAGAGAGAGAGAGAGAGAGAAAGAATGGAAGGGATAGAGAGAGAGAGAGAATGAGAGAGAGAGAGAGAGAGAGAAGGAGAATGCGAAGATGAGTGAGAAGGATTATGATGGAGAAAGAAACACACAGAAAGAGAAAAGGAGAGAAACTGAGAGGAAAGAACCGAAAAGATACGCAGACATTGAACATAGCCAAGTGTGGTGCGATAGATTGTCTTTTTGTCTTCTTTTGCATTTGATTTATTCAATGGTAGTACAATGTCAAATGTTTCTGGACAAAAACACAATTCCAACATGAATTATATGGGTGTATCAGAATTTTTTTGTTTTTTGACAGATTCTTATGATCCTTGAAAAAAAAAAAAAACAAAAAATAATCGGTTCTCGTTTTGTATAATAGTGAATTTGTTGATTTTGCTTAAATTTAAATATTGATTTGGATTTAATAGCACTTGGCGCCTTTATCACTGTATAACACAATATTAGAGGATATTTAATTACAGTTTTCAGCACATCAGCTGACCTTTTTATAAGGCACAACCAACGACATCTATCCAAAATTAAATTCAAACAATTTGAGCAATGATTTTAAATGAATTGTCAACGATAATTCTTTTTTGTTAGTTTTTTTTTTTCGTTTTTTTTTGTCGTGGTTTATCCTTTTCAAAGAAAACATTTCATTTTCTTTGTAAAATTTCACTTTCTTCCATTATCATTTGATAAAAAAATTTGATTCGCTTATACAAATATGTATTTTATGATTTCAATGATTGTATACTATGTATCCCAGATTCAAACCAATTTCTTTAATTTTTGTCATTTAGTGAATCATTTGAAACAAATGAAAAAAAAACGTTCATTGCATTTGAGAAATAATTTTGATATATTTGTAAATATATTGACTTTTTCCATATAATATTGCATTTAATGTTGCAATGAAAAGCATATATTGTTTGAAAAATGTCGATCAAGTAATTTGTGTCGATTTTAAATGTTTCTTGAGAAAATTATTTGGAATGATCCGAGATTTAAGCCATAAAATATATCGAATCTTGGTAATACCAATTCAAATGACCATACAGTTAATTGAAATATTAAAACATTGTATTGAAAATACCGCTCAAGTGCGAGTTAAGAAACCGAATGGTTTCCATAGATAAAATGTTTAAAGATTTTAATAAAACAAGTGAGAAAATTGCAGAGTCCACAAGAAGTCACTTTATTTAATATTCATGTATTTTGAATTGTATTACGTTTTTTTTGTACGATTTCGTAGACTACGAACGTTAGGTTAATAATCGAAAATAATGACATTTCACAATACACGCACACACACATACACCCAAATTCAACCATCTGTCAAATGGAATGTATGACAGATAAAGCGTTTTTGTTATTTAAAATTTGCATAGCGTTCGTTATAAAATATATTCCCCATTAGTGAGAGAAATGCCATTTTCAACGAAAAAAAAAACACAAAATAAATTTAGTGAATAAACACGGGAAGATAAATTTCGAAAGTGTAAAATGTCTTCAACAAACATTTTGAACTCAAGTGGGAATACTGATAGTGAGGCTATATCGTCAGAAACAAATTCAACCCCAACAAAAAAAAAAAAAAAAAAACGTCAAAGATTGTCGAAAACTGTGCCAGAACTATCGCCGGTTTTGGAAAAATTCATTGAACATTCCTTCGAGTACAATAAAAATGTGACAAAAGAATTGGCAAAGAAAAATTTGGGATTGCCCCGTTTGAAAAGATACTTAGAATCCGATCAACTAGTGATGGCTAATTTGCAAAACACAATATCGACTTTTGAAACACGCATTAATGCAGAACAATTGTTATTAAATCGTCCAGGCTTTCAACGTATCTTCAATGATCTAGATCAAATGTGTCGTCCGATTGGAACGTCAAATCAAAATTCCTCGGAATTATCAAACAAATCAATTTAAATTCAACGACGCTTTTGACTTCGCATACATTCAAATATTCACCAATATATGACAAACTACACACACACCTTCTCATCAACTACTTTATTCTATGTGATTTTGCAAGATTCTTGCACATCGATTTACAGATCTTTGCACACTTTATCTTCTTTGGTGAATGGTTCTCGCTGTTATTAAATATCCCACTAATTGCATACAATGTATTCAGGTAAAGTTTTCGTTTGCGTTGCTCTGTTCATTTTCAGTGTTCATTCTTCGTATTTGTATATTTGTAGAAACAAGAATCGACCCATAATGAGTGGCTCTGGACTTTATGATCCGACTAGCATAATGAATGCCAAACATATTGGCCAAATGTCAACGTGAGCTATGGATCAAGCTAACGTATATTATAATACGGAATTATCAGAGTGAATACGGAATTTGTCTTATCGAAACTTACACCATCAGACAAACTTCATCTAATCCAATCACGTGGTGAAGTTTTCGAATGTGAATGATTTGCCAGAAGAACATTTTTGGACGTGAGCGTGTTACAACAAAATGTGGTCATTCTGTAAAGCCTGCATCACTAAATCGATTAAAAAGTACATTCAATGTCCCAATTGCAATATCGATTCTTCTCTACTGATTTTACGTCCTATCCTATCCTTGATTTGAATTTATCAATTTTTGATCAATTTAAAATCATCAAATCCATTCATAGAAAAAATACATAAAGAACCGTTCATAAACTATCAGGGAATAAATATTGAAAATTCTAAATACAAATTAAGAAAATTCAATAAAATTTAAAATAAAAAAAAAATGAACCGTGTGTTTTTATTTAAAATTGTAAACTAATCAAACATTTACCTAGTTACTAATGAGAAATATAAAGACGCTTGTGATTTACTATTCAACTCACTAAAAATACCAGTACTATTTGTGCAGTGCTATTTGGCCCAGTGCACTGACAAATATCAACAGAAAAATTCATACGGTAAATATGTGTCCAATAACTAGAACCAAATGAAGAAGAAATTATCAAATTGAATTTAAAACAATTGCATTTCAAGAATGAGTGTAAATCATCAAACAAATATCCATTTTGTTTCGGTGATCATTACATTCGAAATTTATTTGAATTTCTATACAACTAACCATTGATAAAAGAATTACGCATTAAGTTCGAAAACTCAATATTTCAATTTGAACCATATCGTTTCATTAATACTTGTTAACATTTTGGTAATCGTCATCTTAGTTTAATTCATCAAATAGTCCAATGGAATAATTGGTTGATAAAATAAATAATCAATTTTGTCAGAGAAAAATGAATAGAAAATGATCATAGTAATCTGATTCATATTGAAAAAACAAAATTATTCATAAATTTTGAAATAAATTTTGTTATTGTTGTTGTTTGAAATAAAATTTATTTATTTTATTTTTTTAATCAAGTAATCTTTTCTTCCATTCAAGGGTGATGATATTTTCACACTTTATCGAATTTCAACAGCGATCGTATTTTTTCTTATAACGATTTTTATAAAAAAAAAATGAAACGTTTTTTCTTAAAATCTTTGTGAAGTTTTAATTGCAATCTAATGATAGGAAATGGCACCGATTTGGTTTTGAAAATCCACAATGGGAAATTATTAATTTTATTCAGAAAATGCATTTAAAATATGTTTTTGGATGAATATTTATGGTTTTTGTTCTTTTTATTTGGATCAATCTTCAGTAAACATTCATTTTTTAGTGAATTCTAAGGATATTTTTCTCAAAAAAATTGAAAGATTCAACACAAAACTGAATGAATATAAAGAAATTGAATAAAAAAGAAATCTCATATTGATCAAATCGAAAATCGTCAATCGATGATTGTGTCCATTCACAATTGTATTAATGCTTGAACATACACAATTTTATAGAAATGTAACAGAAATATTGAATATGTGTGTGTGTGTGTGCTTATGAAAAACAGAAAACTGCACGAATTGCACGAAATCGAATGTAACATTTGTCACAATCAAATGAGAAAACTTTGTATACCCGAATCGCGTCATTGGCATACAAATGCATACCAATGTACGTGATTTTTGCATGTATTTAAAATTGGCATCACTTGTGTTTGAGCATCACCATGAAGTGGTGATAAAACTGCGTTGTCTGCAATTGATTAGACACAAATAGTAGCTACAATCAAACGGACCTAATTTCCGGCACATTGTGATTAGTGGAAAACTGGCGTTGATCGCATATCAGCATTTTGAACAAATCATAAAATCACATTTTTTTTTTTTCTTCTTTGAGGTAAGAACATTTTTATCGATGGAAAATTTACAAAAAAAATAAAAAAATAAAAATCATTCGGTTTATTCGCACATTTTTAAGTTGATGATAGAAAAGAAAAAGTGTTAAAAAGACGTCGCATTTTTCTTCATTGTAACAACGCCGCTTTTCTCTTCATTGTAACGAAAAAAAAAAAAAAAAAAAAATTGCGATAAAATGTTTGTCATTTCTTTTTTCAAGTGTTCATTTCTTGTTTTTTTTTTTCCCTTCAAATCGTGAGAGTAAAATTCTCTTCATTTTCAATTGAATTTTCAGTTACAATTTGGAGTTTTTTACAATCATTTTTATCAGACAAAGTATGCAACTTGGCGAACGCGTTTCTTTTTTGTCTCCAAAGCACGTGTTGCACACATTAACAGTGCGTTAAATTTTTCAATTTGTTGTTGGTTTTCAATCAGACGACCATTTGCTTTGGATTTTTTTTTTTTGTGTTCTTTGGATTTTCTTTTTGTCCGTAATACATTTAATCAACGTCAAGTCATTGAACAAAGCAATCTATTTCATTGTCGTGTCAGCATTAATTCGTTCAAATTTTTTATTTTGTCACCAATCGAAATACGTACAGATCAGTTCAAGATTCAATTACGGGAGTGAATTTCAAAATGACTGCTACCGAAGTAAATGATGAAAATACCATTCCCAATGGAAAATACACGTATATTGGTGTGGATATTGATACAACTGGTCGTCGAATTCTAGATGAGGTACGATTTTTTTTTAAATCAAATTTTTTTTTTTGTGTGAAATTTTTGCCCAGCAAAAAAAAGGTGAAAAAAAATCGATGCTTGGTTTAAACCACGTGTTGTGAAAAATTTTAGCCCAAGTTAATTATACATTTCTAACTGTTTCATTTGCAGATTGTTCATTTAGCTGCGTACAGTCCAAAGGAACAATTTGATCAGGTAACAAAGATATGAATTCAACTATTATGAATCAACTATTTTGTCGTTCATTTTTCTCTTTCTCTCAATAATTTTCGTAAAACACATAACCATTTTGTTGTTTTTTCATTTAAACAGTATGTGATACCAGTGATGAATTTAAATCCAGCAGCAAGACAACGTCATCAATTACGTATAATAACAATTGGATTTTTCCGTATGTTAAAATGCACATTAACAAATAAAGTTATTAAATGCAAAACTGAAGTTGTTGCATTAAAAACATTTATGGAATGGTTGGAACAACGAAAAGCAGCCGATACTGGATCGGATGGTGTAATTTTGGTTTATTATGAAAATATTAAATTCATTCCGTATATGTTACTTGAAGCATTAAAAAAATATGATTTGGTTGAACGATTTTCAAAATTGGTCGTTGGTTTTGTTGATGGTCATGCATTAGCTGATGGCAAATATGAGCTCAACAAAATTGATGAAATTCGTGAAAAGGCAAAAGAGCAATTAAAAGATGAGGATAAAGAAAAGAATTTTGAAGGTAATGCCATGATGCGTGCTCGTATGGCATATAAAATACTTGAACAAATGGCAAAAGGTAACGTTATTTTATTGAGGTTATGTGTAAATAGCAACAAGTGATTTTTCATCATGCGTTCATTTTTTTTTTTTTTTTTTGTTTTTTTTTTCTTCACTTAGATGAGTCAAATAATGAATCCGATGAGATCAGCTCAGATTTAGTTCAAGGATTTGTTCATTCGGTTAATGTTGATATCAATGAATTAAGCGATCAAAATAAGTGCATCGATTTACAGCACACATTTCGGCCAATTTTCGTGCAATTTTTCAAAACAAACCTTTATCATCGCTATAAGGCCGTCACATTTCGACGTGTTTTGGCTGAAAAAGGATATGATTTGAAGAAACTCGAAGATATTTGGAATGAAAAGAAAAGAGTAAGGATTTTATTTACAATTTGCAAATCTGTACTTTTTGTTTTTTTCCATTTTTTTCGGTTGTTTTTTTTTTCTCGACTTTTTACCACATTTTATGGTTTGACTTTTTTCCACATTTTATGGTTTTGCATTTTTCATTTCACATTCAAGAGATTGATTTTTTGTTTGAGTCATTTTAGTTTCATGCATACAGATGAACCATCTGAGATGGTGTTCTTTTGCCATTCTTTTCTAATTTCTTTTGTTCATTTACCTTTCTTTTCTTAATTGGTTCTTTTTTTTCTCTCTCTCTCTCTCTCTCTCTCTCTCTCTCTCTCTCTTCACCATTAGGATGGATTGACTGAGATCATTTCAAATTTGGAAGAAATCAAAGAGGAAAATCGTGGTGAATTGATTGATATTTTGGACAGTTACTTTGATCCCGAGAAGGAAGCAATTGTTCCAGCAAATAAATCAAATACACGTCATCGTTCATATAAAAAAGGCTCACCACGTCGTTCTCGTAATGGTGGTAATAATGAAAAATCTGATAAAAAACATCAATCGGAAATGAATAACAACAATAGTAATAGTGATGCTCAAACAACACCGGAATCGGTCACTCGTTCACCACGCCGACATCGTCGTTCACGAAGACGCTATAGCGCAAAACAATTGAACAAAAGTCTAACGGACACCACAACCGATATTCAAGGTACTGCTATGTCAGCAATGAAACAAACATCACATGAGATTATCGTTGCTTAATCCATTCAATTCAGAAACCAAGCCAAATTATCAATTCAAAATTCCAAAAAAAAAAAAAAAAAACAAAAACAAAAAAACACAAAAAAAAAAAACAGAAAATTTGGTTTATTCAAAATGCATCCATAACAATTTATAGTACATAACGATTTGCCAATTTGCAATTTTAAATTCAATTCGACATGATAATGAAAATAGAATGCAAAATTATCATAAAGTAAGATATGAAATTGTTTCAACGATTTTAAATCGTTTTCAAAAATATTCATTTTAATTATAACAATGGTAAATACTCCATGATTTTCAAAACAAATTTGAAAAATGTCTTTTGAAAATTAAATGAGCAAAAAGAAAATTATCATAAAAAATACAAACGAAAATTGAAATTCGTCTTTAATACATTCGAGAAAGAAAAAATCCTTAGCAATTGGCATGATGTTCATTGCATTAAAAACAATAATTGCTAAAGTTTAACATAATGGCAGGAACAAAAATTTGAAATGTATCTTAAAACTTATTTATATATTCATTTAAAACAAAAAACACAATGTATGCAAATTGATGAAAAAAAAAAAAAAAAAACAAATAATTTCCAATGCAAGCAAAAAAAATTGCATAAACATGTTACATTTGCAAAGAGTGTGAAAACAGTTTGGAACATTTCACAAAAATATTCATTCAAATAAAGACTAATTACAATGGAAAGCAAAAACAGCATGGGATTTTCCTTGAATTTGGAACTTTTTTCAATATTCATTCAATTTTTCTTTTTTTTTTTTTTTTGCGCAGCACATTCGCAAAGGAGAATGAGTTTTTTTTCCTTCAATTGAAATTGCAAAATATGAAATTCAAATGCGAAGTGAAAAAAATCAATTTTGAAATATTTCGAAGAGATGACGCTGATGATACTCAATGACAATCACATTTGTTAGCTACGATTAAACATACATTTTGTACGCTTTTTTTCATGGTTTTTTTTTTTTTACATGTGAAGAGCTTTAATTTCAAGACATTGACGCCAACTATACGATTTATCAATTTATACTCAATATACCAACGGGAACGGCAAAAAGATACGCAACTTTGCATTAACAAATCTACTAAAATATCCATATCATGAATAAATTCCATAGAATAGTAAAATATATCAACAAACAAATTAAATACACGATGATGAGAAAAAATTCAAACATTGCATCTGAATGCATTACGATTCTTTTCAATTTTTTTTTATTTTTTTTTTTTTTTTGGTTTTTTTTTTTTCAATGAATTTATCAACTATTTGGTCGTTCATGTTTTCGTTTCGCAATAATTTACGCAGCAAATTAAATTTTGATTTGAGTGAAGATAAAACTTTTCTACAACTCAAAAGTGTTCAAAGTTCAAATGTATATTCTTTTAAAGAGTTTTTTTTTCTTCTTCAATTCAAATTGCAAACTATGAAATTCGAATCTGAAGAGAAGAAGAAAAATAAATCAATTTTGAAATATTTCGAAGAGATGGCACTGATGAAACTCAATGACAGTCACATTGGTTAGGTACGATTAAAATATACGATGGAATCCGAGAGGTGGCCGACGACATAAAAAAAAAACTACTGACATATAGAAATATCATTTTTTGTACATCTCAGTGCATACGAATATGAGTGTTGACAATATCAAATCATCATACAGTTCAAGATAAACTTTCATTGTGAGTAGTGAACTAAAATGAAAATTAAATGATTTTCACACATTGTGCAGTTCAGAACTTGAGAGCAAATGAATAATAAAAAGAAAAATACACACACACAAATCGATTCAATAGAACATAAAAAAGAAAAAGTAAGAAAAAAAAATACAATTTTGTGTGCAATAAAACTAAAGACTAATCTTACAAGAAAGATATTAGTGAATTAGTTGACAGGGCAAATGAAAATTGGAATTAAATTAATGATACGTGATTTTTCATCGTTTGTTTGCGAAATATATTTATTTTGTTTTCTGTTTAAAGGACAAATAAGACAAACGATTAGCTTCACAAATACATAACCGAGAGAGAGAGAGAGAGAGAGAGAGAGAGAGAGAGAGAGAGAGAGAGAGAGAGAGAGGAAGAGAGAGAAAGAAAAAGAAAAAGAAAAAAAAGTGTGCATATTTTCATTTTGGACTTCAATTCTATCGCTGTAGCTCAATATTTTTTTTTTTTTTATTTCTTTCTCTTTCTCACAGACAAATCGTGACCACAATTGATCGTTATCTCTCTGTGTCTTCTATTATTCATACGTATAAAAGCACATTTTTCCCGATAATATCGATGAATTTGGCCGATATTTTGTTCGTTTAGTTTTTGACAAACATCATTTCAATCGTATGATCGTAATAAAATTGAAACGTACGCATTCAGAAACATAAATTTTTGTGTCGGAGCACATTGTCGGTACATTTTAATCGAGAATAATAAATTGAAGTGAAAACAAAAATTTAAAAGAAAAGAAAAAATAAAAAAAAATAGGGAAAAAAAAACCCCAAAAAGAAAGAAACAAATTGAGAACAAGCAAAACAACAACAACAACAAAAAAAAAGTTCATTTATTTTTATCGGTGTATTGTCAAAGATATAGATTTGGTGCGTAACGAGAACCAGCACATAGGAACAAGAAGTAGAAAAAGATAAAGAAGAAGAAGAAGAAGAAGAAGAAGAAAAGCCTACAAACGAAGAAAGAACATCATAAACAATATAATACACTTTCTCGAAATTACTGCGCGATTTTTGGTGTGTTTTGTGTGGCAACCAAAATTACGCGAGTGGACAGTTGACAAACATAATACTACCAAAGTAAATATAAAATATAAACTGTGAGCGAGTTTCATGCGAGAAAAAAAAAAAAGAAAAAGAAAAAGAAAAGAAACAAATCGAGGGAAAAAAAATATATAGCACAAGAAATAGCGGTCGTTGAAGCACATACATACTCACATACTCACATACTCACACACGCTTAAGAGAGAGAGAGAGAGAGAAAAAGATTGAGAGAGAGAAAGATTGATAGAGAAAGATTGATAGAGAGAGTGAGAGAGAGTCGTGTGCATCCGAATAAGAGGAATATGTGCACTAATTAAGCGTAACAAGTAGACAAGAGTCCGTGAACAAAAAAAAAAAATCACAAATTAAACGCGAGCAAAAAAAAAAAACAAACGCAAATAAGAGAAGAAAAAAAAAAATAGCGACAAATTTTTATTGAATGTTTATATTGTTACTTCGAATACGGGTTAAGTGCAATCGATTCGATTGTGCAACAAAATTGACCTCTATTATTTGTCAACAGACAAATATCCAATATCCATAATTTGTCCGAAATTAAAAAAGAAAAAAAAAAAAAAAAAAAAAACGAGATAAAATGTCACGTGATATATTTTATATGATGTCGTCAGAGAATGACGGTAGAAATGATCAGCAGGCAGCAGCAAATAGTGAACCAATTAATACGCGACAAAGAGATGCATCGACAACAGCAAATGTTGATCATAATGATAATATTGAAATAAGTGATGAGGAACACATTCGACCATTAATCAAAGAGCGTGTTTATTATGCGGCCAAAGATGGTTTACCAATCGCATTGACCTCATTACTATCAAGTGTTGAAAGTGAATCCACCAAAAATGCCTATATTAATCAGGTGAGTGAAATGAAAACAATCAATTCATTTTCATTTGTTATATAAAAATATGAAATGAGAGAGATTTTTAACATCATTTTTAATTGACTCAATTGATGTATTTTTAAATTATTCATAATCACAGATCACAGAAAATTTTCAAATAATAAAAAAACAAAACAAAAAAAAAACAATTCGGTATCATGTTTTAGCCTCATTGAAAATCCAAATCTGTTAATTTAACTTATTTTAATAAATAACATTCTCGATTATGAACATTTTATGCAAAATCCATTGAAAATATGCACAAAATCTACATAGATCACCACGTTTTATTTGTAGTTTTCAAGTACAAAGCCATTCAACCCGTTGCCGATGGTAAATAAACGTAAATTTCAAAAACATATAGTTTTGACAAAATAGAAAGAAAAATGACAACGACAATGAAAAACAACAAATAGATAGAAAACACTCATTCTCTCTATAGTGATCGAAAAAAAAAAAAACAAAATTCACTCAAATGAATTTAGTATTTTGTTGAATTCATTTCACTTTTTGTTACAGCGCGTGGCGCGTTGTCTTTTTCTCTCACACCGCAATCCCCCAATCTCTCTATATATGTGTGTGTGCGTTTTGTCTTTGCTGTTTTGTTTTTTGTTTTTTTTTTTTTTTTTTTTTTTTGTCGTTAAAATACGAAAAATTTCACATGTTTATTTCATGATACGCCGTCATACGTTTTACGGGTGCAAAAACACATCATATAGCGCCATATTTCTTTACAGCCAAACCAAATCCTTTTTTGCTGACGCGTTTTTCTCAATTTAGTTTCAAAGTTTAAAAAATATGATTTTCTTTGTATATATTATTCAATCACGCACACACACATACACAAACACATTCATACAATTTGTATATGAACAATCGTTATTCATATATTAATTATAGATTGATGCAAATGCGAAGGCAGGCGAAAAATGATTCGATTCATTAGTATTAAGCGCATGAAAGAAAGAAAGAAAAATAACAGAGAATGAAAACGTATTCGAAGAAAGCAATAGACGCTAAATAGTTAAATTTAGAATAAATTTTCGTGTATTTATTTTTATTTACGAGAGAAAAGAAGAAGAGGAAGAAGAAGAAGAAGAAGAAGGAGAAAAAGGAAAAAAACCTGAAGAGAGTAATGCTTAGTCGGAAGCGATAGAAAAGAAGATCACATGAATGTTTCGGCTTATTTTTTTTCACCTTCTCTCTCTCTCTCTCTCTCTCTCTCTCTCTCTCTCTCGTGTGTATAATGTTTTAAACGCAAAAACACTAAATGCTCCAAATGTGTTCACATATTGTGGATTTGCGTTGGCCTTCAAGTCAAATCGCATCTTCACAATAAAATATACGACAGACGGATTGAGAGACAGGCAGAGAGAGAGAGATGGAGAGCACGAGACAATCAAAGTTGAGGATGAAAGAGAGAAAGAGAGAAGGAGAGAAAGAGAGAAAGAGAGAAGAAGAGAAAGAGAGAAAGAGAGAGACAGAAAGAGAGAGAGAGAAAGAGAGAAGGAAAGAGAGAGAGAGAGAGAGAAAGAGAGAAGGAAAGAGAGAGAGAGAGAGAGAGAAAGAGAAAGAGAGAAAGAGAGAGAGAGAGAGTGAGAGAGAGAGAGAGAGAAATCCTTTGAGAGACAAAGAAATGGTCGCGTCATCATTTATTGACCGCTAAACATTTTATTAGACAAATGGAATTTGGGTGCGACTAAAAACGGTAAAACATTACATTTGTTTGCTGTTTTTAATATAAATTGGCGTCAAGTTCAACATCTATATGATACAGTTTATGTACTTATAAAGAAACATACAAATTATGCAAAGTCACAAACAGAGCAGATTGTGAACAAAATTGATTTGACATCCGCCAAATGTACGTTTTGATTTTCGCAACAAACAAACAAACAAACAAAAAAAATATCATCAACATTATAGTTTGTTGAATATACAAACAGAAAATCCCATGAAAAATAATGATAAATTTTCATAATCAATATGGAAATTCATGATCAACTCTACTGACTTTGTAGATAGCAAATGAGTTTGCATTTTAAATATTTTATTTACAGTCACTGTGAATAAATAAAACATTCGGTTTTGCTTAATACACACTCGCAATGGTCACAATGCAATAAAAAGTTGACGAAATAATCATGCAAACATTCAGGTGCATACGAATTTCGAAATTACTCAACAGACGACTGAGGCTTGGTACATCGTGACAATTACAAAACATTAATAATAAAACGATCATGTGCTTTCTGCTATTGTTGCTAGCGGCCGTTGTCACTGTTAATTTCATCTTAGTAATTGGTGTTGTTGTTGTTGTTGTTATTGTTTACGATCGCCATAGTATCCCGTATTGCGATCTCACATTTATTGCTTGCACACATGTGCATCATCATATTCATGACCAATTTTGTAAATCAAACATGGCATATTCACATTGAGATACATTTTTATGCATAAATATGTTACGTGGTTCTGTCCGGTCCAAAAGGATAAGGAAAAAAAAAAGAACGGTTTCTCTATCGTGCAAACCCAAATATAAACAGGAACACATGAAACATATGGCATTTGGCATGAGATCAGCCTTGTTATTATATATTTTATTCATAGTTTCTTCTCATTTTTTTTTTTTGTTTTTTGCTAAAAATTTCCTTCGTTTTATTTTTTTCGATTATGTGATGAAAGATGTTGCGAAAATTTCTCATTTCAACGCAATAGCACGAATGCTCGATAAATTATGCGCTTAAGCGCTGTCCAACAACAACAACAACAATATGAGAATTGAAGATATACAGAAATTGTATATGACGCATTTAATTTAATACAGCAGGAAAAGTAGCTGGTTGCAATTTAGCATTTGAATTTCAAAGAAATCATGTAAATGAATACGAGTGAACAAAAAGAAAAAAAAAAAAAATGTTGAAAACATCATTTCAATATGATTATCAACGTCAGTTTATTGTAAATACTTTTATGAACCTTGACCACGACAGTGACTACACACATAACACATTATTTTGATTGGTTTTTTTTTCTTTCATTTTCTTTGGTTGTTGTTTAAAGAATGCAAAATAATCTAACATCAACAATAGACAAACATTTTTTCCGAACCAATGGCAGACGATATTGATTAGATGATGATTCATTATTTTAAAATTAGCAGAAGAAAATAGAGAGAGAGGGAGAAAGAAAGAGTAGAAGAGGGAGAGGGAGAGAGAGAGAGAGAGAAAGAGAGAGAGAGAGTGAGAGAGAGAAAGAGTAGAAGAGGGAGAGGGAGAGAGAGAGAGATTAGAGAGAGGGAGAAAGAAAGAGTAGAAGAGGAGAGAGAGAGAGAGAAAGAGTAGAAGAGAGAGAGAGAGAGAGAGAGAGAGAGCGAGAGAGAGAGAGAGATAGTGAGATAGTGAGAGAGAGTGAGATAGAGATAGAGATAAAGAATGACCGCAAGGGAGTGGGTTTAAGAGAAAGAGGAAGAAGATAGATAGATTAAGTGAAAATACTTGGTCAATCCCATGAGATGATACAGCAAAATTGAAATGGCAAACATACAACATTTGCTATCACAAATAATTTGTCAATTGTTTCAGCACCTTAATCACATGGGAAAATCGTTGAAAAGCGTTCAAATAAGACATATCATCATAAATATTGTACATATCAACAGATGTATCATACAAACACATAGAAAGTAAAGTAAGCCAAAGTGCATGGCACAAAGTCCATTTTTCCATTTTCATACTGTTGACATTTTTAAAGTGTTGACATTGTAAATTCGCTGACATTTTGAACTTATTCATTCATTTAACTAATTAATGACATTTGTTTTAAAACACATAATTATCTAAACTGACATTTGTTTAAGAATGAGCATATTTAAATTTTTAATTTACAATGTAAGTTCATGTTAAATTTGATACGATCAAAAATGCTCTTTGAATATTAGAAAATATAATTTTAAATAATTGAAAGATGTATTTTGATACAACTATATATTGTAACAAAGTTTTATGATTTTGATTTGAAAATTGAAAATGCAACAAACATCAGTAGTTTGTTGGTTGTTTGAATGAATGCACAAGAATGGTGATTGCATTTGAGATGAAAGATTTTCTTTAGATTCACTAAGGCAAATTGCAATGGGATTTAAAAGAATTTCATTGACTGCCCTTGTGCTCGATTTCATTTTGTAATTCATGATTTTGCTCCGTTTTGTTGCAAAAACATAATTCAATTTCAATAAAAATATTTGCATTGCATTACATGTATACAAAATAATATAATAAAATAATATCAAAATAAATTGAAAAGAGAAAAAAAAAAAAAAAAATCAGAAGAATCTCGTATGTGGAGCAAGCCGAAAGGAGCGCGACAACAGACCGTCTGTGACACTTTGTGAAACGCAGCATTGGCAGGGCCAATGACTTGGGTATATTGATGTGCGAACGAGAAAAAAAAAGAAATAATGTAAATAAAATAAACGCAATATTGATTCAACGATGCATTGCCAATCATTCGGCTGCTTCTTCTGCTTCATTCATTGTGTATAAAGTGAAACTAATCCAATATTTTATTTTTTTTTTTTTTTCGAGAACATTAAAGGCTCCATTGTACATAAACAAGTTCACTATTCATTGATTATCCTTCGATTGATTCGATCAAAAAACCGCTTTCTCCTTTTCTCAAACGTCCTTTTGTGTGAACAAAAATGGCTTCATTATTTTTCATCGTATTTAAACTGTCAATATACTGACGCAATCAAAATTAATAGCTCTGCATCGTTTGATTGATTGAGAATGTATTTTAGAAAATTCGGTAAAACACATACAAGCCGATTGCGTTGGTGATGGTTTTTTTTTTTTTTGTTTTTGTTTTTCATGCCATTTTGGGCCACCACTGACATCGTGAACATCGGCCGAAAAATGCGAATTGTATCGGTTAATTTAAAAATAAATAAATTAAGTGCACATTCGATGAAACAGAGCAAATAGCAACAACAAGGTCAACATTTGTAATCGCCAACGTGCATTTGTGCAAGACACACATATTATTACACACAATCCCAACGGTAATGGCTAATTTAATTGGGCGTGTATGAGTACAGCCGACAATAACAACAACAACAACGACGACGACGACGACGACGACAACGACAACGACAACGATGATCATCTGGCCCCGTGTCTCTCGACACCTTTCCCAGCTCAATTAATTTTGCGCAAAATTCATGTTGGTTTCGATGTGATTTTATGCGATTGTATAATAATAAGTACGTACTAAATGCGACAAACAAACATTTTGGGATCTGTTTAAATAAAAATCAATTCACATAGACCAATGATGATCCAACTATCAACCAAATGCATTTAAATGGAATCCATCACGCGCGTGCACATAAACAAATCGCTTTCACTTCATCATTTTCCGACAGCCAAATGAATATTATACATATATGAATGCATGCATGCATGTATTGAATTGTATACATTGTTTTAATGAACGTGACAATGCAAGCAATTTCAGTCTTAACACACAAACAAATATATTGAATTATTGGTCGAAATTGAATTGAATTAAAAATAGCCAAATTTGCATTTTCTTTCGATGCATTTTGGTTGTTTATATTAATCTTTTGTTATTGTTCTCTTGATTTTTTTTTTCTTTTATTGTACTGCCGCTGCTGTTGTTGCTGTTGCTCTTCTTTGTGCGTTCTCATATTCTATATCATTTTATATTATGCTGTGTTGTATTCTGTTGTATTGCATCAATATTTATTTATTTGTTAGTTTGAAAATGCGTTTGTTTATTTATTATCAACGTTGCCGTTTTTTGTCCTCGTCAGCATCGTCGTTCGTTACACATCTATGTATTACAAATATATGCATGAATTGAAAATGAATTTTGTTTTTTTATTATGTGCACTCCAAAGTGCGTTTATTTTCAACTCGGAAATAGTACGTATCAGGCACATTTTTTTCACAATCACTTTGTTTCAAGTTCATGTCATGGGTTTGTTTGTATTTGAAAGAATCTGAGGAAGAAGGATTGAGAGATTCAGAAAGATTCAGAGATGGAGATAGGGAGAGACAGGGGGAGAGAGAGAGAGAGAGAAAGAGAGAGAGAGAGAGAGAGAGAGAGAGAGAGAGAGAGAGAGAGAGAGAGTGAGAGAGGGAGTGAGAGAGGGAGTGAGAGAGGGAGTGAGAGAGGGAGTGAGAGAGGGAGTGAGAGAGAGAGAGAGAGAGAGAGAGAATGAAAGAGAGAGAGAGAGCGAGAGAGCGAGAGAGCGAGAGAGCGAGAGAGAGAGAGAGAGAGAGAGAGAGAGAGAAAGGAGCATTCAAAGTTTGTGAGAGACATTTTTGGCGTCACGCAAACTCAACTAGATTACAGGATCTCGAAATAAAACGAAAATATAAAATGAAAAGAAGAGAGAGAGAGAGGAAGAGAGAGAGAGAGAGAAAGAGAGAGAATGTGAGAGAGAATGTTGGAGTGTGAAAGAGAGAAAGCACAGAGAAATGATAGAGAAATAGAGATAGAGAGTAACCCGTGATTTATTATAGGTACCAATGAACTGAATTGTGCGCATCAACAGATAAATCATAACACAGGAATTTATTCAGACAGTATGATTCAGTGTCACAAAGCACAATTGAGATGTGTGTTTTGTCCGTTGGTATGCGATGTAATTACAAATTCATATCACAATTCATGCTAAATGTGTATATATGTGCTGTTGACTGTTTTGTTTCATTTAATTTTTGTTGTTTTTGTTTCTTTTCCGGCGATAGAAATTATTATTGCAATACAAAATTAATGAGCAATATTCATTGGTGATTTATTTATGTTTGTTTTTATTGATTATTATTATTATTTTTTTTTTTTTGTTTTTTTTTTCATTTTTTTCTCGTTCAAATGTATTTTTAGTTTTGATTCATTTTTTTTCCTTTTCAAATCGATGATATTTCTTGTGACCGTACATGTTATTAAGATAATTTTGGCATGAAATGAAACGTGCTACATCTAGAGAAAAAAAAAAAAGTTGAAATGAAATCAAAACGTGAACATTTTCAAGCCACCCAGTTAATTGTGAATATAACCTCCCGCAATCAAAAATCACTCAAATGAATGTAGATTGAAACGCAAAAAAGTATAGAAAAGAAAGAAAAGCAAAAAAAAAAAAAAAACGAATTGAAATATTACAATCATTTAAATTTAGTCGCAGGAAAAACCAATCGGATAAACAAACACGAGAAATTAAGACGACATTTTTTGTTTTGTCGTTTGTACAAAGTAAGAAAATCACAATGACGTACGTATGTTAAAACACAAAGAACTTTCACATCGCACAAATGAAATTTCATCGACGAAAATTATGAGCTCCGTTTATTTGGTGCGCAATATTCATATATCGTTTTGAGAAAAGCAAAATAAAGAGAAAATGAGATGAAATTAATAGCATATGCCGGACAAATGGCGACAAAATTTACGGAAAAATTGGCCAATTTTCAATGTTTCAAATTTGATTTAAAGAATACTTAGGCGCGTGTTTCTAAGCACGTTTTTCATTTAGATCATAAAATGTCAATACAAAACGGTCGCTGTCTGAAAAAAAATTCTAAAGAAACCAATACATATGGGATTTGCAATGAATAATTCGCACTGGCCAAGAAAATGACACACAGAGTGTGTCGAATGTGGCATTGAACATTTTGAATGGAAAGCTTTGAGTGAGTGAAAGAAAAAGAGAAAGAGAGAGAGAGAGAGAGCAACGCAATGTGATCAGCTGAGAGAGAATATACAACGACATAAAAATAGATTGGACCGAATTTCGACTCGGATTTTCTCTTTTTTTACAAAAAAAAAAACAAAAAATAATGAACTTTTCCACTTCATGTTTTCATCCTTTTCATTTGCAATTTCCTAGAAATACCATTGCTTCATTCAAATTGCGATGCAAAAATCGTGATAAAATAATTGAGTTGACATCCAATCAATGAATGACGATGTTATTGTCTCTTCATTTCCATTTCTAATTAGTTAAAATCGGTTGAATTTCAAGATTTTGTCACTTTGTTCATGCTAATTCAATTGAAATCAATTTAATTAATTGCGAAAATAGTTTCATCATTCTCATCAATCAACATTGAATATTTTGAAAAATTTTCACTTTAAAATGCTAAATAATGTGAATTCCGTTTTTATTTCTAATTTTTTCTTTCTTTCTTTCTATCTTTTTTATTTCTAATTTTTTCAAATCAAAATTAAATACAGATAGTCGAAGAGGATGGCCAATCATTTACACCGTTAGTGATAGCAGCACGAAATGGTCGTTACAAAGTAGTTAAAACAATTTTAAATAATTTCAAGCCAAACATTGAACAGGAATGTGTTGTTAAATTTGATGGTCACATTGTGCATGGAGCAACGGCTTTATGGTGTGCAGCTGGTTCTGGACATCTTAATGTAATCAAATTGCTTATACAATACGGTGCTAATGTAAATCACAAAACAAAAACACACTCAACTCCATTGCGTGCAGCATGTTTTGATGGTAAGTGTGTAGAATATGGTTTCCCTTTTTTTAGTCCCCATCGCTGTTAGGTTAATTTAGAGGAAAAATGAAAATGGCAATAGTTGATTTTTGTTTCGAAGCAATATGAAATTTTTCCAATGAAAAGAAAGACGATGCAAAAAGAAATGAAAGATGAAAAAAAAACGCAAGCTATGCAAAGAAAAGAACCACACATAGAGGGGACAAAAAAAAATGTTCAAATTAAAAACAAAAAAAAAAAAAAAAAAAAAAAAGGAAGAAAAAGCCAAAAACGCAAATGCCAGAGAAAATCATGTGATTTTGTGTGTGAATGTGAGCGTGTGTAATTTTCAATAAAAGGCGCCACACAAATTTCATTCCTTCCTTCATAACGAAACAAAGAAAAAGTAGAGAAAAAAGAAAACATGGGAAATGCGAAATAGAAAAAAAAAAAAAAAAAAAAAAAATCGCACAATTAAAATTTAGTGATGCGCAAAATTGTACGCTTGGTCGTTTTTCGTTTCGAAAATGAACATTCCAATTTAAGACGTATATTTTGGGTGAAAGAACAAATATTTCCATTTCTTTTTCACGTGAAATTAAAACACGCGCTCCCAACATACATACGCAACACAAGATTGATAAATAGATACACGTTAGGTGAAAAGCACGCATTTAATAATTGTTTTTATGAGAGTGCCATTGTCTCAACGTCGTGATTTTTGTATGAAAAAAAAAGAAAAAAAAAATCTCAAATAAACAAATGGAATTTCACACATTGCAAATCAACAAAATGGTTGACGATTGAAAAATTTTCCTTTGTATCTTTTGGGATTTGCCATGCTATTTTCGATCATTTGAATAAATACAAGTGAACAACTTTTTGTATTTCAGATGAAAATAGAGAAAATTGTCAACCGTTTTTGTTTTTTGCATAAAATAAGCAGACAGAATGTGCAAATGAAAAAGTCATTTGGAATGTTCAATTTTAATTTGTAAATCAAACAGAAATTCTGCATGCACACGAATTGCTGTCTTTTTCTCATTTTTTTTTTCTTTCTCTTTTTCTTCTTTATCGCTTACTCATTTGTTGTTTTCGTTTCATTTTTGTTTTTCACATATTCACAGGACATTTAGATATAGTAAAATACTTGGTGGCTCATGATGCAGAAATAAATCTTGCCAATGTATATAATAATACATGTCTGATGATATCAGCATACAAAGGTCATACGGATGTTGTTGAATTTCTATTAAGCAACGGTGCTGATCCAGATCAACAAGCTCTTTGTGGTGCAACCGCTTTACATTATGCAGCTGAATGTGGGCATGTGGATATATGTGCCGCATTGCTTGATTATGGAGCAACACTTAAACGAAATGAATTCGATATGACAGCTGTAACAACGGCCGCTGAACGTACCAGAGAATTAGTTGTTGAATTGTTTTATGGTCGACCCGGTCTATTGACGAAGGAAGAGGAATAAAAAAAAAAAAAAAAAAAAAAAAAAAAAAAATTCGTTCATAAGCTGCTCAAAGTATTATGTTATTGTGCATCGAGAGTGCTTTTTTACCACCACCCCCTTCCCTTTTTCCCACCGATACGTTTAATTTGGAAATCTCATTCTCTTTCACTCTCAATATTTTCCCACTCATTCTCATTTACTCTCACCCATTTTGTCATTTTGACTCTTACTCGCGCTTACTCAATGTTTCTTGCTTATTCTTACTCGTTTACACTTTTCCATTCACTTTCTCACTCTCTCACCCCCTTCTTCTACTCTCTCACCCCATTCTCTCACTCTCTCACCCTCTTCTCACCCTCTTCTCACCCTCTTCTCACCCTCTTCTCCCACTCTTCCATCCTCTTCTCACACTTGGTTGCATGTTTACTCACTCAATAATATGCTAAAAGCATAGCCCTTCACTTGCAAAAAACAAAAAACAAAAGAAAAAAAAAAACGAATGGCTTTGTAGGTGAATCGAATGAGTGAGTGAGCAAGAGCTCATTTCAAATCCATGCATATGCTTTCAAACATTTGATCTGATTTCAATTTGGCGCCAATTCTCTCTAATTCCAGAAAATAGACGCATTAGAGCTAATGGGTGCATCATTTGCCAACGACAAAGATAATTATAGTCTCAATAAAGCCTATCATTATTTACTGTTAGCCATGGAACTGAGGTACGTGAATATCAAATCAAATTTTGCTTATTCGTTTTGTTAATCAAGCCATCACATCAAAAATTTAACTGACATTTCGTTTGTACGTTCTATTCACTTCAATTTTTTTTTCTCTCTCTCTCTTCTCTTCTCTTCTCTTCTCTTCTCTTCTCTTCTCTTCGTGTTGTTTTTCTACGTTTCGGCCATTTGATGTTGATTTCATGCTAATGGCTCTAACATACACACACACACACACACCCACAGATATGAAGATTCAGAGAATGTGATTCGTAAAAAAAATATCGCACCAGTACCTGCATATGAAAATTGGATTGAAAGCCAAACCATACAGGATTTGCAAGCGATCCGATTTAATCATAATTCAATTCATATGGAATCATTGACAATACGTGAACGCATATTAACAACAAAATGCCCGGATGTTGCACATCCAATTGTATTTCGTGGCGCTGTTTGTGCTGACAATGGACGTTTCGATCGATGTGAAAGTTTATGGCTACACGCGCTTGAGCTTCGGCAAAATAACAATGTAAGTATTACTCAATTGATTGTTAAACCATTATTATCGGTCTATCATAAGCCACAATATAATGAATAACATAATAAGAAGGCTATATTTGGCGAAAAATCATTTTTAAAAAACCAACATTGTATGATTATCATTCAAATGATTATGAACTGGTTGTCATTGAATTAATATGATTCTCAAGAGAATTTCTTCCAACGAAAAAATCCACATAAAATAATAAACCGAATAATTTACAAAAAAAAAAGAAAAATAAAAAATAAAAAAAGCCCGAGAAATTACTCATCATGTGTTTATGATCTATTTTAGTTATCGGTACAACGGGATCTTTTACGATTTGCTCAAGTATTTTCTCAGATGATACACGTTTCGGTTCCGTTGCGCATACACAATGTAAGTAATCCATGAATCATTACGGAAATGATAGACGGATTTTTTTTTTTTTTTAATTAAAAATTTTCAAGTTTTACTTCCACCAAACAATATTATTGAACATTATAATTGATAATTTTGACAGGTTTTAGCTGTATTGGCCGCATGCATACGTGAACTAAAAGTGAATAAAGAAAAATTCACAAATCCCGGTCCAAAAGATGATGTTGAAAATGTTATGGAAGAATTTGAAATGAATATTATTACCGCATTATATTTATGTACCATATTAACAAAATTATTAAAAATGGAAACAAATGTAACATGTGAAGATCGTAAAAAATCCGGTCGTTTAGTTTATATGCTAAATAAAATGAATTTAAAATTGCGTGATGGTCAAACATTACTTCATTTAGCTGTAAATGGTGTAATGTCTGTTGATGATTTTCATACGAGTGATGTATGCCGTTTTCCATGTGTTGATACAGTTCGATTGTTATTAGATTGTGGTGCATCAACAACGGTGTTAGATTGCGGTCGAAATTCACCGTTGCATACGCTCACAGCAACGGTATGTTCAATGTTTTTGAAAATTTAAATTTTACACTTTACATTTTTTTTTGTTTTTTTTTGGCTTTGGATGAGCCCCATTCACCTTATCCAAATCACTTGAAATTTAATCTATTGCGGTTGTTCCACATTTGTGTATGTACCGTTCTCGTTTAATATTTTCTTTTTTCTTTCTTTTTTTTCTCATTTGCACAGTTGAGTTATCGTATGACTGATCCACAAGTCGATATCGATACCATCAAAGAAATTACAGACATGTTCATTGAGGCTGGAATTCATATGGATGCGGTCAATGTTGAAGGATTAACGGCTGCTCAAATTTGTACATCACGTAAGCATTCGTTTCTATATTTAACCAATATTCCCATATTACAAATCATTTACATAAATTTCGTTTTTCTAACTCTTTCATTTCCACTGTCCCACTCTTTCTCCCTCCATATCTTTCTCATCCAATCTCTCCTTCTCCCTCCATATCTTTCTCACTCACTCACTCCTCTCTCTCTCTCTCTCTCTCTCTCCTTCTCCCTCCATATCTTTCTCACTCTCTCTTTCTCTTTTTTTCTATCTTTTTCCCTTTCTCTCTCATTTCCGTTCTCTCACACACCATTCATAATTTTGACTATATATGCTTATTGGAATCGATATTTCTTTATCATTTGCAGCATTCATCCAAGTGTTATTACGAAGATACGAATTTAACGAGGTCAGTTTGCGATGTCTTGCATCTAGATGTATTGCACAACATAAAATACCATACAAAGATATCGTCCCAAAGCAACTTGAAATGTACATTGAAATGCATAGTTCGGAAAAACTGTGAATAGACACACAAACACATACATACACACACACAATCAAATTAATCTGCCTTTAATTTTTTGTCAATCAGTCGTACGCATCAACATGGTCTCTCATTTAATATATGGCTAATAATCGCTTCGTTTTCACCATTCATGCCGTAAAAAAAAATAAATTCGAAGTGATAATTAAAGAAAAGTGAGAGAGAGAGAGAGAGAGAGAGAGAGAGAGAGAGAGAGAGAGAGAGAAAGAGAGAGAGAAGAATGCTATGTAAAATTGTATCGTAAGAATTCAATTATAATTTACATCAAGTTTTTGTTGTTGCTGATCGTCTAAATCAACAATGAATGTGCTTCCAAGCCTTCCAAAAGAGAAAGAAGAAGAAAGTATCTATTTAAAACAAAAGAAAATGTTTGTTTTAGTTTTTAAAAAAAGAAATCGATTTATTTTGTAAAAAATTTCTTTCTTTTATTTTAATTTCGAAATGCTAAAATTTGATTTTTTTTTTTTTTTTGTTTCGTCTATACTTATGTATATCTTGGTCTGTGAATCTATGTTTTAATATATTTTCGATAAATGACATTGTTTATCAATTGTGCGCTATAATAACAACGTGAACGTAACAAGATCGCATTTTTGTTTCGTCTTCGGTTCATTTTTTTTTTCTTTTTTTTTCATGTGTATTAATTTTCAAAAGACTGCGAATTTCAAATTCAATGGCAAAAAATCAAATGGAATCGTTTCATTTCGTTCTAAATAATTTAATATTATTAATAATATAAATAAATTGAATTGGTAAACCCAAAACGGAAAATCAAACGCAATTTATTCTATGCAATTTAAATAATGAGAAAGAAAAAAAGACACGAAAGCAAATGAATTCGATCGAGAACAAGCATAATTATAATTTATTTATTAATTTCATCAATTGTGATAATGAAATCAAAAGAAAGAAAAAAAAACAAATATAAATAAACACAAGTGACTCAGTTAAAATGAGCATTCGAGTCATCAATGTATAAAATATCAAAAAAACAAAAAAACAAAAATTCTATGAAATTTCACATTTTCCAATGATGAAGAATATATTTTATGCGTGGAAAAGTAATTAAAATAACGTTTGACGATTAGCATTCGAATATAAATATGAATAATATGAATAGTTTTATAATTCGAAAATTCAAATTTTTGGCACGAAATTTCGAATTAAAATAATAAAGAATAAGTAAAACAAGTAAAATAAATGATGAACAAAACTGTGAAAAATTAACAATCAATGAATTTTTAAAGAAGGCTTGTTGAAATTATTTTACAATTAATTGACGATAAAAAAAAAAAAATGTTTGAAACATGGTCAACGCATAATGGCAATGTAGCGCAACAAATTTAGGGAATTTTCTTCTTTTATTTTCTGACAAAGAGCGATGAGAGAGTAAATTTATTAAATCAATTAATAAAATAAAAACAGAAAAATTATTTTTAATTGTTGAAGCAAAACAAAAGAAAAAAAAAAACAAAAAACAACAAAAAAAGCACTCGTATGTATACTTTTGTATATTTTTTGACAAATAAAAATTTTCCATCTAAAGGGAATGATGCATTTTTCACTTCTCTTCCAGTTTGTTATAAATTCATTAGTTTGATTAAGATCAATATCCCTCTCTTGGTAAGTCAGTAAGATAAAAGGTTTCTTTTTTATTTTCGTTTTTATTTTAACTTTTTTGCCTCGTTGAATAGAGAGAATTTATTGTCCACTATTATTAAACAAACATAGAAAACATTTTCTTTTTTTTCACAGTGAAATTTCTTTCGCATTGAAATGCAAGAGAAAACTGACTAACTAGATCAACCGCAAAAAAAAAAAAGTTTTATTTATTTTTTTTATTGGTTTAAAACTTGGAAATGCTGAAAATAAGAACAAAACAAGCATAGCAATTCAAGTTTATTACATGCTGAATTGCTTGAAGGCGAAAACAGTGAATAGGCAACAAACAAATGGAACAATAATCAGACACGACGAGAATGACAACAATAAACAAAAGTAACACTGCAAAAGTATAATAAATTTTCTGTAGTCATGCAACTAGAATTACTGAGTTTTCCCTTAATCTTTCCTTTTAATGCATTTTTTTTTTCTGCGCTCATACATCCTGCAAGATGAAGAAGAAAAAAAAAAAAAACATAGTCCGGGGCAATTCACAGAAACACATTTTTTTTTTTGCCATACAGATATATATTTTTCTCTTGTACATTTTCAAGAAAAAATCTTTTCGAATATCTTTTTTTTTTCTCTCTCTTTGCATGAATTTTCTTTTCATTTTGCATTATGTGGTCGTTCAATGCACGATTCAAATCAATGAATAGACTTAAAAATCATGTTGAAATTCATGTCAAATATGACATATCCATACAAATATGTATATGTTTTGAAATGATGAACAGAAAAATATATGGAAAAAATTCACTTGGTGATGAATTTATTTATTATGAAATATGTTTTGAAGAAGCAGGACTTTTGGTCGGATTTTTTAAAATAAAAAAAAAAAAAAAAAAACATATAAAGAGACCGACCATGAGACATTTCTTATTCAAATAAATCTTTTCAATTTTTTTTTTCTTGCATGAATGCAAAGTTGAACATTGGCACAAAAAATGTGCGAATAAAGTGCTTCCGTTTGCACTTGAAAAAGTTGAAGATACTTGAGTGACGCAACTAAATATGTTCGCTATTCATATTTTCGATGAAAAACAAAATTATACATTTACACAATTGATGGTAACAATTTGGAATAAGTTCAATATTGTAGATTTTTCGTATGTTGTTTAATCTCATTCACACAATTTCTCAAAGTATCTCACTCTCACACTTAATAACTCACTCCCTCTCTCTCTCTCTCTCTCCCTCTCTCTCTCTCTCTCTCTCTCTCTCTCTCTCTTCCCCTCTCTCTCTCTCCTCTCTCTCTCTCTCCCTCTCTCTCTCCCTCTCGCTCTCCTCTCTCTCTCTCTCCCTCTCTCTCTCCCTCTCTCTCTCCCTCTCTCTCTCTCACTCACTCTTCTCTCTCTCTCTCTCTCACTCACTCTCTTCCTTTCTCTATCTCATATTCTTTCTCAATTTCAGTCTCCCTCTCTCTCTCCCTCTCTCACTCCCTCTCTCACTCACTCTCTCACTCCTCCTCTTGCTCTCGCTCTTGCTCTCGCTCTTGAGATTCCTTATAATTTTAAACAATAAACGAAAAACCAAAAACTGTTAACAAATTTTGGATTAAGAAAGACCAAAATGGAAAAGTTGTTGTTAATTTCGGATGAAAACAAGTGCAAATATTATAATGCACGAACAAGTTATGAAAGCGTGTGCATATCATTTCATTTCATTTTATTTTTCATGATTTTTTTTTTTTTTTCGTTTTTTTTTTTTCATTTTTCTTAAGAAATTCACAACCATAGTAGTCATAGTATTTCAACACACGATTCATTTTCTGAATAAACTTTTGCAACCACCATTATATCATGCGAGCATACAAATGGAAAGATTGAGTGAATGCATTGTTTAGTTGTGTACTGAAATCCTGGATAAACGAATGGATAAAATGGATTAAATGTTATCATTTAAAAGAATTTCAATAGAATAAAATAGTTTTGCTGTCTAATTTAGTTGAATGTTTATTTGCGTTTCAATTTTCAACGCAAATTGCCAATCGTAGAAAAGAGGAAAATTTGAAAAATAGAGAAAAATCAAAATAGAGCAAATATATATATATATATATATAAAAAAAAATCGAGTTGAGCTGGGCTATGCTATGCTGTGTTAGTTTAGTTTATTCATTATTTTTCAAATACTGTTCTATATCTTGTACGTCTTGCATACAATAACAATACAATAGTGACTTTTATTGGAGCGAAAAATTCTAATTCTCCATTATACTTACCTGATCTGTTGTAAACGCGTGCCTTAATATGAGAAGGCTGAGATTCAAAATGGAAAAACGAATGCAATGCACACCATTGTATCCTTTTGTTCTCTTCGTTTGTGCATTCATTTTTATGATTTTGTTTTATTATTGTTGACTATTATAATAGAAATAAAAACAAACATTATAGTCATACACAGCACCCACACACACACCCACACACCCACCCACAAACACACCACACACACACCCACACACCCTCACATACTAAAAGCAAGCAATTCACAAGGTTCTCTTAATTTCACAACCAGCCATCTTCAACGACTTGTTTTGTCCTTTCAAATCAAACATTTTCTGGTTTATATTTCGTATTTGAATTATGGATGCCTGGATTTTGTTATATACGGAAATTGTGTGTGTGTGTTTGTGTGCGATTTAGAAAAACTACTGAGACATAACTTAACCCCTTGAGAAATTCACAATAAACAACAATTGGTTTTCTTCTTTCTTTATAACTTTCTTTATTATTTCTGTTTTTCACTATTTTTCACATTTTCGCATTCTCTCGTTCATTTCTTTGTTCATTTATTTTAGTTTATTTAATAAACTTTATTATCTGCTACTTGATGAAATTGATAAAACCAAATGGACACTGGTGTGTAATTTTGTACGTTAAAACTTAAATTAGAGCCGCATTCTAACGATGAAATTAATCAAAAGAAAGGGAAATTTTTGTGACATACATGAATGAACGAGATGAATGTTGAATAAATGAAAATATGCTCTCTCTCTCTCTCTCTCTCTCTCACTCCGCATGTCACACAAAAAGGAATAAAATTCATGTAAAACTGTGCTGCATGAATGTTAAAATTTCAACGCGTCCAATTTGTTATATAATCAATATAACATGATGCTTTAAAGATATGCTTGTTTATGCATCGAACAAATTCTTGGTTTTAAAAATCACCACAAGGGTCACTTAAGCTAGACAACCAAGGATCTTGTTTTCCCATTTGAAACTTTATTGGTTAGCTCATACTTACCTGAAAAAGACCATTCATTTAAATTCATACCTCAACAATTCAAATCAAATGGCATGAAATGAATATTTTCACAAAAATATGAGTTTTTCCTGAAAAAAAAAAAAAACAAATCAAATAATGTAAAAACAAAAATAAATATACTCTCCAGTAAAATACTAAAAGATCAAAGAAAAATATATTTCATTTTCAGTTTTCTCTTATGATTCAAAGTTTATTGGAATATTTCAAATGAAAAAAAAAAAAAGAAAAAACAAAAAAATCACAATCATAAATGATTTTACACAGGTAAAAATTGATAAAATCCTATTGTGATAATAAATACCTAAAGCGGGAGAAAACAAAAAAAAAAAAACTATATTTCAAATGAAAATACGTATTTACTTCATGAAATCAATTTATTTTATGATGCTCCGGGAAACGAAAACATCAATTATCAAATTATAATGCCATTTTTGTTTGAAATGTGTTTCTTTTTCTTTTTTTTTCTTTTTTTTTTTTGTATTTATTGTTCCAAATAAAATTCAAACAACAGCAATTTTCAAATGGAATTTATATCCATTGATGGATGATTTTATTGTTATTAAAACTGCACATATATAAAATTGCGCTGAAACGAACAAAAACAAAAAACAAAAAAAAAAAATGAAAATAATATCAAAATCGTACTAGTAATTTTGATTCGCATTTTTACTTCTGCTTATTTTGTTATAAATTTACGTTCTTTTTGAACTAATAATGATTTCGATCGAACTAAAAGTGCATTATAAATTGTGTTGGCTCAAAAACAAGTACGATTTTTCTATATTTTTCGATCAAATTCTGATTAACACCATCGGTCATTTTATGAAATGATCTAAGTCAAAATTATTGATACGGTAAGAACTTGAGTGGTGTTTTTCCTAGTTCTATCTTTAATTTAATTATGCATTCTTTGTTGAAATCAACATTTTATGTTGTTTTGGTCTGATTTTGTTTTTTCTTGCATTGTTTAGCTAGGAGATTTTCAAACATATTTTTTTTTTTTTTTTTTTGCTGTTATTGAGCTTTTGGTTTATATGAATATGATAGATGATTAATTGGGTTTGAAACGGGAAAATTGTTGAAATAAAATTTTGATTAGTTCTTGGAATATCTCTTTTGTCATTCATTTTGGTTTAAATACATGTTTTAATGTATAGTTTGATTGTTGTGATGAAAATTGCAACAAACCTATTTGATGATGATTGTTTTCTGTTTTATATTCATTAAATTACAAGACAATTGTTGTTTCTCAAAGCGGAAACATATCAAATGGCATTTTTTTTTTTTTTTTTTCTTGAGAAAAATCATTTTCCAACTCCGAAAAATTTTCCTATCATTGAAAAAATGAAAAATGAAAACCATTACTATAGAATGAAATATGAAATAAATAAACGAATGAATGAAAAAAAAAAAAAATAATAAATAACATTGATACTTTCAGCTAAAATGGATTATTATTATTTTCTCAAGATTTATTCTGAGCGTAAATGTTTATGATTTCTCTTCTTTTCATTTTCATGTTTTACCATTATACCTTTGCTTGTTTGTTAAATTATGAGATGAAAATGCTATTCAATGTTCGTTTTCATTTAAAACGGCTAAAGAGATCCGAGATAACAATATGTTTGTCAATCAGTTTCTCTGTTCTTCGGTGTTTTTATTTTCTTCTTCTTCTTCTCCTTCTTCTTGTTGTTGTTGTCCGCTTCGTTTTTCATTCTTATTTTCATTAAATTTAATTTTGATTTGTTGTTGTTGTAGTTTATCGCTTTGCGACTTTGCTTACATCGACCTAACAGATGCATTTTCCTTTTTAAAGTAATTTGAGTAAATATATTAAATAGATTGGTTTTTGTTGTTGTTCATTAAATCTACTTTTACATGCATAAAATCATTTGTGTTTTATTTGTTATTTTTTTTTGTTTTTTTTTTTGTTTTTTGTTTTTTTATCTTTTAATTTTAATTAAATCCTTATGCAATTGTAATGGTATTATTATTATTCGTAAGTGCATATGTTTTTTTTTGTTTTTATTTTTTTTGGGTTGTAATACATATTTTTCATTTTGTTTTCTTAATAAGAATTCATTTTCATAAATTTTTTTCTTCATTTTTATCATTATTGTTGTTGTTGTTGTTGTTTTTTTTCTGCTTCATTTTGAAATTTACAAATGTTTTTTTTGTTTGCCCATTACATGGAAATTTACCGATTATTTTCACGTACCACATCATCAACTGCAACGTTGGGTATATTGTCAATTCAGTTCATAGCTCATAATTATTCTGTCCTCATTTTCTAAATAATTTTGATATATCTTGTTCAATGTATTTCCTATCTAACGCCAAAAATTGTTTTTGGTTACGAACCGAGAAACGGTACTCATTCTCTCTCGCTCTCGCTCTCGAGCTCTCTCTTTCTCTCGCTCTCTCTTTCTCGATCTCCAGCTCTCTCTCTCTCTCGCTCTCTCTCTCTCTCGCTCTCGCTCTCTCTTTCTCTCTCTCTCTCTCTCTCTCTCTCTCTCTCTCTCTCTTTCTCTCTGTATATGTGTGTGTGTCTCTCCTTCAATCAAAAATTGTTTCATTTCTGTCTATGACACCGATGAAAATTAATCACGTGGATTAAATGTGAAACCAATAGAGAGCTTTCAAATCTCTTTTGCAATTGTCGAGGGAGACAGAGGTGGAGACGGAGGTAGAAAAGAGAGAGAGAGAGAGGGAGAAAGAGAGAAAGGGAAGGATTTTATTTAGATTTTTATCTTAGCACACACAAAAACTCATCCAACACACATTACATATACAAACACATAAATACACATTGTACACATTCATATACACATATAATATCTATGCTGTTTAATGTTGGCCATTATTTTACCTTTAAAATTCAATTTAATACAAATTTTACCTAAAATTTTACGTGCAAAAATGCCAACAGGCTTTCATTTTTCGATTGTTATGAGTGTCAGCATCAACTTTGTGTTTATGTATGTTTATACAAAGTTTTGGTTTGAAAGTTTTCTCTCACTCTCTCTCTCTCTCTCTCTCTCTCTCTCTATCTCGCTGTCTCTCTTTCTCTTTACTCCCTCGAAACAATATTTCTTCGTAACATATATTTGTTTAAAAAGAAAATGACGACAATGTTGATTACATTTAGTTTCTCATTTTCTCTCTATGAGGGCTTATTTTTTTCATTTTGTTTTCGGTTCTTAAACAATCAAGACTTTATTGCACTAAAGACGTTATTAGTCTAAAAATAGATGGAAAAGATTTTATGCAGTTGTTGTTGGTCTTGTTTTCATTGTGAACGATTTTGTAAACACATGTGATCGGAACATAATATCCAACTATTTGTGGTATTTAAATTTAAGAAACAGAGAGAGAGTCAGAGAGGCAAATAGAAGAGAGAGAGAGAGAGAGAGAGAGGATGGAAAAGAGATGAAATTGAAGTTGGAAATGTGAAGACGAGCGAGTAATTTAGTAATGCTAAAACCAATTCTCTCGTTGTCTTCATTTTTATTTTCCATTCATATGTGTATAATTCAAGCAAAGTTCGAGATTAACCCTGCCATTTAAGACATTTTATCCCATTGTTCAATGCAATGTTCTCGATCTTTAGCGCTGCTTGCCACTATGCTCTGACATAATTGGAGCATTTTAACTTGACTTGAAAAGTGAAAGCTCCATACATTCTATAAATCCAACCAACACACCGACCAAATAACTGAAACGCCTCAATGAGCTCATCTACGGTTAGTGTGTGTGGATTCAATGAAGAAGCTATTGCTAAACAATGCCAGTTGTTGGAATGCAACCAAATTATACATATATTCTTATGCAATTATTTTCCACTGTTTTCACTTTTCTCAAAATGAAAATGGAATAAAAACGAAAACACAAAAATGTCCTGAGAAAAAAAGTGAGAAAGAGAAAGAGACATATAGAAAAGTGCATATTGTTCCATTTTGCCATATTTTCAGTTTGTTTTCATTTTTATCATTCACTGGTAATATTCTTTCGCCACACATAAAATCGTGTGAATAAAAATCCACGAAACGTACAATACAGAAAACGATCATTTTTGTCGACAAACCATGCTTTCCAAAAGTGTTTTACTTTTGGCTCATAGATCAAAACAAAAACAAATGTTTTTTTTTTTCTCACTTTTTGTTTTGTATGGTTTCTTTCGTGCTTATATTTGATTACTTTATACATATGTATGTGTGTGTATGGTAACAAAAATTTTTGTTTGATTTCATGGTGCAATTCATGATAGCACCTGGTATGATGTTGAGCGCAACAACTGAATTATAATTTAAAGTCATGGCAGCTGCAAATACAAGGCAAACACACACACACACACACACATATATATATATATATTCGTTTGAATGCATGTAAGCAGCTTTTGTTATCAGACGAGCATTTCCTCAACAGCAAAAATACAATGGAATAAAAAGAAAATTTTTCATGTGGAGAGAGAATGGGAGCGTGTCTCGCGCGAAACCAACTCACAATGTAGCAGAAAGAAGAAAAAAAAAGAAAAAAAAAGAAAACGTTTGCCGAAGATGCAGAAAATTGCAAGGTGAAGTGCGATGTGTTTGTATGTGTGTTTAGCAGATAATAAGAGTTTTCGAGCGTGCATTTGACTGCGTGTTGCTGGTTGCTGTTGTTGTTTTTCATTGTTGATGCTTTTCTTGTTTTTTTGTTTTTTTTTTTTTCTTCCGTTTTCAGCTCTTCTTCTCCTTAGTTTAGAAGGAATAAATCTACATCCTGTCTGCGTGTTTATACATGAACTTGAGCACAATTATAGAAATGTTGTTGGGTTTTTAATACAGCACCGTGAATATTGTACGTGAAAATGAGAAATAAGTGTAAATTTTTGTGTTAAGGAGGCGAGAAAATTAAGATTATATAATATCTAAAGTGTGTTTATGTGTGTGTGTCTTTCTCTCGCTATGTTGTTGTTGATGCACTATTTCTTCATCCATATTTAATTTCATGTGCTTCATCTTATAACCAAAAATAATGCCGACGGCCACAATATTGTGTTGAATAAATTTTTTCGAAATCGTGCTAAAACTATCCAAATTTCGAATAAAATGTTTCTGATTATGGTCGTGATGGTGATGGTTATGGTAGCCATAAGTTTTATTCCAAATGCAGTTGCTCCCGCTGTAATCGGTAAAACTAATATTGGTTGTTCAGCAATGTGCATGTTGCCCGAATTACGTTGCATTGCGGCCGAATGTTTGGCTTTAAAAAAGAAAAGGAAGAAAAAAAAAAAAACACCAAAATGAAGAGAGAGAAAGAAAAAGAAAAAGAATTCAGACATGAATTCAATTTGGAATATCATTTCATAATGCAGTAATTTTTGTCATTTGTTCAAAAAATTTATGAATTTTTGCGTCAAAATACAATATTGATTTGGCATGCTGGCTTTTAAATCATTTCGAAAATCTCATTATCGCAATAAAAATATGCAATTTGAAGCTCATGAACATATTCAATGCAAATCTTCGCTTAAAATTCACATTTTCAATTTTGATGTGAATATTTTCAAGCGTTCAAGTTCAATTCAGAGTGAATATGCCGATTTCGTCAAGATTTTATTTACGTTGTTGTTTTTTTTTTTTTTTTCTTTTTCAATTCATTTTACGATAATTTAGCAAAGCAAATTCGTGACAAATATCTAATGTGTATGCTATCTCAGCTTAATCATGTGTACCAATGTTCGCAAATTTGTTTGCATTTTAACCATCCTTTTTCACTATTTATTCGGCATGCACACAAAATGCATCGTAATCATGTTCATAAGCTTCAGCACTCTATTGAAGATAATGAGATGAGTTACTCATCGTTAATACACTTACCGTTACTGATAACGTGTGCATAAACGCTGGCTGCTTTTGCAAATGCACTAACACATGTATAGTTTGCTGTGTCGCTTGGTACAGCCTGACGAATTTTCAGCCTGTTGTCGAAATGATGTTCATTGGATTGCAATGTAAATAAGAAAAGGAAAAAGAGAAAAAGAGAGAAAGAGAGAAAAGACAACAAAAAAGAAACACATGTTATGTCAAATTGAAAGCTTTACAAATACCCATTTACTCTGAATGAATAGTCCATTCAAATAAAGTTAAAATGTGTTATATGCCGAAAAATCAACTTGTGATTTTCAGTGTAATTGAGTGGCAAATGGAAAATGTGGTTAAAACATATCAAATCAATTTTACCTTGATATCAATGCATCGTCGCACTCTGTATCAATAGTTATTCGTTGAAAATTTTCCGAATAAATGTCATTCTCTTGAGTGATTATATTTATGATTTCATTGCCTGTTTAAATGGAAAAACAACAATTGTTTCGTATATTTGTTACATTGTTTTACAGTTTATATAAGTATATATTCAATGGTTGACAATAATATTTTCGTTTATTTGAAAAAAAAAAAAAAAAAAAAAAACAAAAAATGGTAAATTCTTTACAAAATCCAGAGTTTACAAAAGATTCTGTTGAAAAAATTGCAATTTTACAATTTTCAATCAATACATTGTTGATATAATCCATTGACTTACCTTTATACCAAAATACGTTTTCCAAATCATGTGGTCCTTTTGGTATTTTGCACGTTAAATTTATATCACTTCCCGTATTCACGTACAAATCCGCCATTCCTAGTACAACCGCTTTCAATTCTACAAATAAACGAAACGAAACAAAAGTCATGTACTTTCATTTGACTTGGTTTTTTTTTTTCTTTCTTGCATTGTTCTTTCTCTTAGTTTAACAAATAGCAAAAATCTGAGCAACGAAATGCAATGAAGTTTTTCTCTCAAGTGTGGATGTTTCCTTTTCATCCTCGTTTTTTCTATTCCTCTCCCTCTCTCTTCATGATTTTCCCTTCCATAGTCTCTGTAACTTTTTTCATGAGGAAGTAAGAGGGAGACATTGAGTGAGAAGGAGAGTAAAAGAAAGTGTTCGAGAGAGAGATAGAAAGAGAGAGAGAGAGAGAGAGAGAGAGAGAGAGAGAGAGAGAGAGAGAGAAATAGAGAGAGAGAGAAAACGAGAGAGAGAGAGAGAAAGAGAAAGAGAAAGAAAGAGAAAATTCGAAATGTTGAAACATTTCATGGTTTAAAATTGGCATTGCTTTTAAGTCGATTGATAATAACAAGAACAGTGTACTTTTCATGTGTTTTCAGTGATGTAAGTAAATAAAGTTTATTCAGCATTGGGACTACTGTCGAATTTTCTATGCACATTCAATTAAACTAATAACCATTGTGAGTTTGTTCGACTTTCCAAAAGAAACGAATATAAGAAAAAAGAAAAAAGAAAAAAAAAAAAAAAACAGAATTGCTAACTGACAGTTTGTTGCATACAATGGGTACCTGTAACATTTCACAAAACAATAAATTAAATCGTCAACTATTACAAAACTCAACTAGTTGTGATTGTGAATGTGAATGAGAGTATATTTTCATTTTGCTAATTGAAAGAGATTTTGCATGTAATAAAATTGCATTACATTGAAAACTGGAACTAAATCAAGGTACAAATTATTTATTCAGCAATTTATCCAAATGTTCATTGCTCATTGTTCATTTTCATAAATATTTTATAGTGCATTTTACAAAATAGTTTCGAACAAAAACTCTTCCATCCAATAATGGTAAAAGATTTCGAACATTTATCAGTCAATTAATTTCTATTGAATTTGAAATAAAAGCATTCTAAATTATGTGGAATGCAGACATAATTTTTTTTTTTATTTTTTTTTTTTGTTTGTTTGTCGTCAGTTGTTTTTTTTTTTTGTGTTATTCAGAATCAAATATCATTATGATCATTCTAAACAATTAAAATCGATTTGAACTTAATTCCCTAATCACACGCATATAATTTTCCAATGCATTTTAAATTTTCCATTAATACGTACAACGTCACAAACCACATATGATCAACAACAACAACAACAAAAAAACTTTCCGCAATCATTCAACGCATATTGATTTGCGCCGACAATACAGTTCAATCAACCACAATGCTCCTGAGTATAATCTAATATCCATTTTAATTATTGCC
>JAQOWM010000438.1:5247500-5265000 GCA_029041755.1 Resseliella maxima
TGAGGAACAAATGGAAGAGCGATAGAATGGAAAAACATGAGTGAAAATGTAATGAATGAACCATCACACTACGTAGACAGAAATGAATAGCTGCAAGCTACACTAACAACGGATCATGAATCATATTGGTTGCTCGTTGCTTGATGCAGATCGTTTGACCAAGACACTGAGATGGTGGAAGAGAAAGAACAACAACAGCAACAACAATGATGATGATGATGATGGTGATGATGATGATGATGATGACGACAACAAATGAAAAACCCTTCGTAGACATCACATGGCTGCCTGCCTGCTGCTTCAAAGTTAAGACAAATGTGTGAATAAACAAACGAAACAAGAAGAAGGGAGAAAAAAAAAAATGTCGAGAAAAATCATTCCAGCAGAAACAAGAGCCGAAGAAGAAAGTGGAATAACTTAACATTACAAAATGTGCGTGATGAGTCAAATGTTGAATTATAGAACAAAAGAAAGGCATAGCACAATGTGAGAGAAACTGAGAATAATTGTTCGCAAAGAAGCGGCAATGAAACCAATAACCTTTGGCACTGTTGCCGCATTTTTTGAATAACAAAACAGCAACGAAAGACACAATTCCCAAACACTTTGGATTTGGCTATAAGTTTTCGCCTCTTCATCACTTGAACCCTTGGGATCTGATGCCTGAATGAAAACGACATTCTAAATAAAGAGCAATATTCAATCGTTTGGTCGATGATTATTTCTGGTCCCAAAAAGAAACCAACCAGGCGAATGGAAAGGGAAATCAAATTTTCAAAATTCCATTAATTAAGAACATAAAAAAATGTATCACGTTACATTGTCCATTTTGCAATATTGTTTATCATCACAGGAGTGTTACTTTTGATCTGGCTAAATATTACAGTAACATTCAACAAAATGTTTATGGTTCATTTGATGCATATAAAAATTTGTCGCTATAGTTATTCGATGTTTTTCAGCATAATGTGACAAATATGTGTGTAATTTTTTGACATTTGCATACATTACGTGCCATTATATTTTCTGTTGTTTTACGTGCAATGCGTGTTCGTTTACATTGTTACTTCTACGAAGAGAGAATGGGGGGCAGATTGAGAGAAAAAGTCAGAGAAAGAGAGAAAGAGAGAAAGAGAAAGAGAATGTGTGTGTGGGAGCGCAAGAATGAACAAAAAATGGCAAGCGAGAGGGAGCGAGTGAGAGCGAGAGGGAACGAGAGTGAGAGAGAGAGAGAGAGAACGAGAGAGAGAGAGAACGAGAGAGAGAGAGAACGAGAGAGAGAGAGAGAGAGCGATAGAGAGAGAGAGCGATAGAGAGAGAGAGAGCGATAGAGAGAGAGCGATAGAGAGAGAGAGAGAGAGAGAGAGAGAGAGAGAGAGAGAGAGAGAGAGAGTGAGATAGAGAGAGAGAGAGAGAGTGAGATAAGAGAGAGAGAGAGAGAGAGAGAGAGAGAGAGAGAGGGAGAGGGAGAGAGTGAGAGAGAGGGAGAGGGAGAGAGAGTGAGAGTGAGAGAGAGAGAGAGAGAGAGAGAGAGAGAGAGAGTGAGAGAGATAGAGAAAGTAAATAACACGCTGTCTCTACGTGCACCAACAAAACTGTAACAGAATTAGAATTTCATCTTTTCATATTTCAAGACTTTTTTTATGTATTTGCATTGGTTTTACTTATTTTCATGTCTCGCTTTCTGTCTTTTGTTCATGCAAAACTTAGTTCAAATTACTATAGTATTCATCCATCGTAGAAAAAAAAAATGACGCAATAGATTCTTGCTATCATTCACAATTTTTCGCTTAAGCTCATATTACAGCATTTTTACGCAATTTTTTTTTCCAGCAAATTTATTTCAAATTATGATCATTGTACGCACTTTATGTATGTTTCGAGAATACGACAGAAGAAAATGAGTGCGAAAAAAAGACAGCAACAACAACAGCAGCACATATCATGGGAAAATAAATGATTTGCACTTGTGTTGGTGTCGATCGGCAGCCGCCTTTGTATATTGCCAATGTGCGCTTTTCAAAAAAAAAAAAAAAAAAAAAAAAAAATATTTGGCTATCATTTTTATTTGTCTGGTCTCAAACATTATTCAGGCTGCACCGTTGTTTTGTTTTCAATGCCAGTTCAATGTGTCTGGAATTCATCAAGGAGTACGATAATAATTTTTTTTTTTTTTCTTACACTTTCTGCAAAACAATATGAAACGACAACAACAACAACAATCACTACTGCTATTGCTACTGAAAAGTACATATCGTGTTTAGATGCGTCACACAATGCAATTGTTGTTGTATTACAAATAATTTCGTGCATGATTTAATATTTCATCCTTCTTATTGCTTTTTATTTTATCACTCGAATAAAGGAAAAAAAAAATGAAAACAAAATTGAAACTTCACACGAAGATGCGAAAATACAAAAATATTCAACAGAAGGCTTCGTTAAACGCAGCCGCAATCGACAAACAAGAAAAAAAAAAATAAGAAGAAGAAGAAAAAGGAGAAAAATAAGAAAAAGAGAAAACAGAGATAAACAAAAAAAATGCTGTCAACTTTTCTGTAAAGCTTTCATTTTTCCTTTAAGATTGTTTGTTGCGTTCAATTTATCCGAAAAACATTTTCGTTGGTACCAAAAATTCTATTTGATATTCTATACTTCGATGTGCTTGAGCATTTCAATGTGACGATATTTCAGTTTTTCGATAAGATCTCATTATGAAGTAAATATTTGGATGGACACTGTGTAAATATTTGTTGATGAGAAAAAAAAAAAAAGCTGCATCTAGTCGAAAATGATTCATGTCTTCATTTGTTTATCATTTGTGGAAAATGATGTCTGTGCGCGCCAGTCAAATAACGACACAATCCAGCTGTAAAAACTATCGCATCACTTGTTGTTTATATGGATAAGAAAATCATTAATCATTTTCTTTATTTTTTACTCGTTTTTTTTATTCTTTCTTTTACTTTCATTTTACTCTCTTTTTTTTCATTTATTGAATCGTTTCAAGTGTTTGCTATATTTTTGTGCACTTTTGAATTGCGACAAATAAACACAAAGAGAGAGAGAGAGAGAGAGAGAAAGAGAGAGAGAGAGAGAGAGAGATAGGTAAAGAGAGAGAGAGAGAGAGAATAAACACAGAGAGTGAGAGAGAGAGATGAAAAAATGAAACATAAATAACAACAAGAACAAAAAAAAAAGTAAAAAAAAAAAAAAAATTGGAAAATATTTTAAACATCCAAGTCAAATTGTAAGAGTCCAAAGGCAAACAAATAACAACAACAAAAAACAACAAAATTGTGTATTCTCTCTTTTCGTCATGCTCAATGCCATTCAGTTGACTATATTCAAGAGTCATTCGACAGATAAACAATTTGAAATTCATTTTTAATGGTCTTTTAACTTGTGATTTTGATTGTTTCATGCTTTTCCGCTTCGTTCGTTCTTGATTCTTGATTTAGACAGCGGTTGGACTTTGGACTTGTGATCATTTTGTCAATTTGTGAAATTGAAAGGGAAGGCATCATACTGTCATGGCAATTTTTGCCCTTTTTGATTGTATGCAATAACAGTTAACATATGATTAAACTATATACACTATATGAATTTGATGGATGACCAACACAGCAAGAAATTCAATGTGAAATGTAAAATGACAGAGGGAACAAGAAACTGAGTGAGGGAGAGAGAAAAAGGTAGAGAGATTGAGAGAAAGGGAGATAGAGGGAGAGAAAGGGAGAGAGAGGGAGATAGAAGAAGAGAGAGTGGGAGATAGGAAGAGAGAGAGGGAGGGAGAGAAAGGGAGAGGAAGAGAGAGAGAGAGAAAGGGAGAGGAAAGAGAGAGAGAGAGAGAGATAGAGAGAGAGAGAGAGAAAGAGAGAGAATGAGGGAGAGAGAGACAGAATGACAGAGGAAAGAGACAGAGTAATGAGATTGGAACCAACGGAGAGAAATCGGAAAAAGAGGGAAATAGCGAAGTAGAGAGAAAGAGAGCTCGAAGTCCTTCAACGTCACATGGTCACAGTGAAATACACGAGCTGTCTCTCACATATTTCGATGTAAAATTGACCAAAAATTGATTTCGACGTTAATAAATCAAACAAATACTCGCGTCTATTGCTCTCGTTTCAGACATAATGTGCGTTGTACAGTGTGAACAGTGTGTGATATGCAGCAGTCATTTCATGTGATATAGAGTATGAGAGTTGAACATATGACCAAAAGACACATACACATGTAAATTTACAACGAAAAAGAGGGAGCGAGAGGGAGAGAGAGAGTGAGTAAGCGAATGAGTTACATACAAATGTTGGCCACATGGGCCGTTAATAATTTTCAATAATCCATAATGTGCATACGCATGAAAAAGAATCTGCATTACAATACGTCAGCAATCATGTGTTAGTACCATTATAAACACACACACACACACATACACATACGAATATCGAAATTAAAAAGCGAATCAAGTGTGTCCAAAAAATTGTTGCCTATTCGGCTGCTGACCACGTTCTAATGCCATTTTCTGTCCTGTGTATTGGATTTCCAACATCTCTTGATATTTATTTTTCTTTTCAGCTGTTCAGCTGTTTTCTTTCTCTTTAGTCGTCAATCGTCAGTCGTCATGTGAGAGCTACAGAGCTTTGTCGATTAACAGTCAAAGAGATACATACGTATATGTGCATGCATGTGTGTGTGTGTGTGTGCATTTGCGTGTGTGTGCATTCAATTGAATGTTTGTATTTGTGTCAGTGCACGATGTGCATTAAATGTTTTTAGCAAAAATGGCATTGATTACGTTATGTTGTATTGGAAAGATCAAATAACAAAAGCTGGTCGTCTGCATATATGGTTTGTCTGATATGTCTGAAATTTCACATTCAAATCCACGTTTATCTTTTTGTCGTCATGTCTAATTTTTTATTTCTTTCTTTTTTTTTTTTTTTTGTTGACTTCTGCAGCTATGGTTTACCGTCATTTCGATTCGTCGTGTCGCACTCATCGTTTTTCTTTTCTTCTTCTTCTTCTTCTTCTTCATTGATTTGGCTCGTGTACGCTATGTGTGTGTGTGTGTGTATATATGTAATATTTTTTTTCTTTTTGCGCATTACTCTCCAGCTCGTTTATCTTCTTTCTTTTTTCTGCATGACATTTGTTTGCCCGGTTTTGTCTGGTAATTGGAATTCATGTTATTTTGTTTTTCTTTTCTCTTCGTTTGCTCGAATCTTTTTTACGCCTCATGCGCAATCTTTTGAACCCTTCTTGTTTGCATTGATCAAATTGCTCATAGTTTAACGCATAATGAACGAGTATGCGATGGTTTTTCTTTCATTTCTTTTTATCAAACAAATAAAAGTAGAAAATTTTCGTTGGTAACACGTTGAGAATACGCAAAGCAAATTGGTGAAAATTTCCGCACAACCAACAATGATAGCATTTATTTTGTGATGTTTTTTTTTTTTCTTTTTTCTTTTTTGCTGTATGTCATCAAATTCTTTTCAAAATGAAAACGAAAAATTACAACAGAAAATGTGTGATTGTTTTAAGCTGTGATGATGACGATGACTGAACAAAAAAAATAAAATCATTCGTTGAAAGGCAAATTCATGCATAGCACATGCCGCATGTGGTCAAATCATAACCGATTATCGAATCCGATGAACCACCAAAAAAAAAAAAAAAAAAAGAAAAAAAATTGTTGAGATTTAGCGAAAATTTGTAATCATTACAAAAAATGAACCACTTTCTCGTGCATTTTTTTTTTCTGACCGTGTGTTTCTTGGGTTGATTGTTGTAGTTTTTGCGTCGAATCAAACATTTTAACGTTGAATTCAATTTCGCATTAAAAAATCATTCGTAAAACTGACCAAATTCAAACTTGAATGGCTTGAATTTGCTTAAATGCCATTTGATAAATGACAAATGAGAGACAAAACATGGTATATTCTCGCAATGTTTTTATTTATTTTATTTTTTTTATTTTTTTTTTTTTTTCATTTCTTACATTTTGAAATCGCACTTCGTTAGTTGGATAGTTTGACCGTTTAATGCATTGTAAATGTGGAGTGTGAGTAAGTTAGTGCGAAGTACAAAGTCCGAAACAGTGCACATTTCAATTGGAAATGAATTAATTTGAATTGAGCACAAGAGCTGTAGAGAGCGCGAACATATTTAAAACGTCAACAGCAACAACAACAACAACAAAAATGTCCAGCAGTCAATGATGAATGCGGGTTGTCACTCTATACATGAGTGAACTGGGGTTTTTATTTCGTTTTCTTCTTCTTCTTCTTCTTTTTTTTTTTTTTTTTTTGCTTAGAACGTTTAAGAAACGTGATCAGTCTCTTCATGGACAAAAATTGGTAGATAACCGACACACGCGTATTCACTTAAAAATTATGTCATGTTTCGATGAATGGATTCATTTTTTTTTTCTTTTGGTTTCAGGTCACACGATTCAACTCTATGATTCATTATCAGACCATTTTTGTATTTGACCAACAAGCATCTCACGTATCAATCATCTCAAGAATGCTTATGTGATAAAATTCGTGATTTCGACATCAACAACAGCAAATGGGCGAAAAAAAAAAACTTCACTGCATTTTCAACGAAAGCCAAACTTTTCATCGAAAAGATATGCAAAATTTCCGAAATTCCAACAGAAAATCTATTATCCTGTCAGCGAATGTATGCTGAATATCATGTTAATTTCACTGTCTAATGCACCATTTTATTATGATTCGAACGTTCAACTTTTCTTAAATCCAATAAATTTCATTTATTCAATCGTTTGCAATGGTTTTCTCATACAATGTGCGGAAACGAAGTAAAAAGCGTCGCATTAAATCACATTTAAAGAACGTAAGAGTAACTGATAATCATGTCTATTTACGTTTTTTTTTGGTTTTTTTTTGGTTTTTTTTTTCGTTTGTAGATTTTTAACTGCAAGAACAATCTAACACTACAAATCGTAGAAATTTTTGCTTTTGAATAATCAAATGTTTTTATTTTGCATTTGAATAATCAAATATTTTTTAATTACCTCACTTTACACAAAAAACTGGTGGTCACAAAAAACTCATGTGAAAAAGAGAGAAAAAAAAAATTTACTACACGGAGATGTGTGTCGATTTGTATGCATATTGATATAAAAATGTTTATTCCCTTCTTCTTCTTCTTCTCTTCTTCTTCCTCCTCCTCCTCCTCCTCCTCCTCTTCTTCTTCTTCTTCTTCTTCTTCCTCCTCCTCCTCCTCCTCCTCCTCTTCTTCTTCTTCTTCTTCTTCTTCTTCTTCTTCTTCCTCCTCCTCCTCCTCCTCCTCCACCTCCTCCTCTTCTTCTTCTCCTTCTCCTTCTCCTTCTCCTTCTTGAATTTGTAATTTAAAAAGTTGATGTGGATAGAATTAATATGAAAATGTATCAAATTAATACAAAAACTAAAAGATTTTGACCCGATTTTGTGTTAATTCGATGTTGATAACCTTTTCAACAAAATTTCCAACTGAAGTTTGTCATCTCTATGATTATAATAGTTCAACTGGCAAACTACCATAGAAACAAAATGGATTTCAAAATCAAAGTCGCAAAATTGTAAATCGTAATTGTGATTATATGGTTGATTTTGAATTTCTTGAATCGTTCGTTGTTCAGTTTTGTTGATTGAATCATCTGGCTTGACAGATTGGCACACTCCTTTTTTTTCTGCCTGTAAATTACAATTATAGTTACACTTTAAAGCGTGCTGAATGTGTGCTCAAGCATCAATCAATTGAAAACATAGAGTAGTTAAGAGTAATCGTACCGACTTTATCACAGATAACGTTGATAAGGTCAACTTAGGACATATAGTCGGTTTCATGGAATTCAGTTCGATTATTATTATTATGAACGAAACAAAAAAAAAAAAAAAAAAAAAAAACACAAAAACGAATACAAAATCAAAAAAGAAAAAAAAAGAGAAAAAACAATGATAAATTTCACTTGATTTAGCGCCTCTTGTTTACAATAAATCATGCAAAAACAAATGCTGATTTGCATACAGCATGTAGTGATTCTGTTTTTTCAACTGTTTTCTTTTCTATTTACCTGCGATTAATGCGTGGACTTTGATCAAATGTTTCATGGTTGTAAAACGTCAGCCATATAAACATTCGCTTAAATCGCGATTTAAAAATATAAATGAAACATATAAATTAAATAAAATTCAAAGGACAATAAAAAGTATATCAATAAAATTCTTGCAATCGACAACTTGTGGATCGTTGATTCTTGACAAAAAAAAAAAAAAAAAAAAAAAACACGCTCCATTTAATACGTACATAAACAAAAAAAAAATAAATAAAAAATAAAAAAAAAAACATCTGATCATCGTTCCTCTAATTGTAAACACAACCGATAATCGGAAACATGTGATGATACCACAAATTCGGTCATTTGGCATTATTAGTAGTACTAGTATGTATAAAAAAAAAAAAGAAGGTGGAGAAAAAAAACCCACAGATTTGAATTCATCACGTTGGTATATTCGCGAAAATTCGAACCCTCTACACATCCGGATATGAACAATTAATGTTGATTGAATGAAATCAAAATTTATCAACAAAACGCACCTAAACACACATAAAAAAAAAAAAAAAAAAAAAAAAACTCCAATGGGAATATTGTAAATGATATATGTGACATTATCAATTCGAATAACAAAATTAATAAATCATATGTTGTTGTTATGATTGATAGCATTTGAAAATAGAGAGAAAGTACATTTTTAATTCGTTTAAAAAATAAACGCAGGACAATTAACGGAAAATGTTGTATTTATAATGGGACGAAAAAAAAAAAAAAATGAAAGATCGAATAAAAAAATGTCAAATAAAAAATTATTAACAGAAAAAAATTAAAAAAAAAAAAAAAGAAAAAAAACGCTATCATACACTGTCAGTCACTTGAAAGTCACACGCCAATCAAGTAAAATTCGATTCAATTTTTTTTCTCACTCGCTCTCTTTTTCTTTTTTTGTTTCTTGCTCTTTCTCACTCTCACCATACTCTCACTCACGTCAATTGACCATAAAATATCTGAAGAATTGGTTGGAATATTGTGCGCAATCCAATTTTAAACAATTAAAAATGTGTACTTGAATAAAATCGAATGTGTTCAATTCATCTGCCGAGTTTATCGTGATTAAAACAATAATGAAAACAATCAGGGTCAATGATTTACTAGCGATAAGAAGACATAATTGTTTTTTTTTTTTCTCCTTTTTTTCTTTTTTCAAATGTTTTTCGGCGAATTTCACAAAACATTAAATGCGTAGTAATTGATTTTTCAAGCATTTGCTAAAACTGGTTCCACTTGCTTCCAAATTTGTTTGACATTTTCGTATCGGCTAAGAATGAAAGAAGATAGCACAAAGAAATAAAACCACTTTGAACTCCATCGTTTTTTTTTTATACTACTAGAAATACACAATTAAATTAGGCACAATGCATTTGATAACATGTGATAATGTTTTATTTATTGACTTAGTTTGCAAAAATAAAAATCGAATGATTTTTAAGCGTGCATTAAATGAAAATGATGAATGTAAAAATTTGGCAAAAAAAAAAAAAAAAAAAAAAACAAAAAAAAAGAAAAAAAGAAGAAAAAAAAAAAAAAAGAATTTTCACATACTCAAGACTTGAGTCTCAAGTATCTAAGATGATCTCCTTTCAAATGTAGTCCGTAAATATAGAAATTGTCAAAAAATGAATGTATCAAGAAATTTTCTTTGTAACGGTGCATGATGTAAGTTAATATACCATAACGTTCAAAATGGTCAATTGCAAACAAATGCGTTTGACTATGAAAATTCATCAAAATATTGCATCATTCATTTTTACCACATTTTATAATGATGAACGTGAGTAGCATTGCAAATTGAAATGTGTTCTCAGGTATTTTAAAACGGACAGTGACGGCCATGCATGTGAAACACAACCGTCGTCACCTAATTTATCATGTTCAAGTAATAGCGGCAGTGAAATTCCGTTGCATCGTTTATATGTATTAATTGGCATTTGTTAGTTAGATGATGAATGGTTAATATAAGATTTCTTCAGCAATTTTAACCATTTATGTTTTGAGAGAGTACGATTGACATAAAAAAAAAAAATCACTGAAACGGATATTCTTTTATTTAGAAATTCAATAGAATTTTCAAAAGGAAAGAAAACAAACAAAACAAAAATTCGGATGAAAATTTCACTCAAATTACGTTAATTTTTTTTTTTTTTTTTTTGTAATTGTTGATTTGCAACTAAAGAAATTACAATTGTGTGCATAATAATGAAGATTTTTTTCTTCTCGCAATAATTCAATTCAAATTCTTGATCTATTAAAATGTATTCATCAAACAAATTGGATTCTCATTGATTGATTGTACTGCTGAATGTTTTACACAATGTTATAATTCGGTATTTCTCTGCTGCGTTTCACTCTCTTCACCTGTCTGTCTGCCTGTCTGTTTCTGTATCAAATTGAGACAATCTCAATTGTGTGAAGATATGACAAATGCAATGAGAATGATGTAATGTTGAACTGTAAGAACATGTTTAATGCATTGAATGGCCCATTTAAAATTATCGCATTGATTACAAGCATAGCTCATTTTAAATGTTACAGAATCAACAACTGTTTAACGCAAATTTCATTTCAATCGGCCTATTGTAATAATATATTTTCATTCATAAGAATATTTCATTGAATTTATACTATGGTTTTAGCGATCAGCGTACTCACTCGTGTACACTACAATTGAGTGTAATATTCTTAACAAATTGTACAATTGACGCAGAAAGAAAGAAAATGATCAATATTGAGATATATGCTTGTTACCAATTTTTTTTTTTTTCTTCTTTCTTTCAGTGGGTTTTTTCTTCTGCCATTCGATTTTTGACGTTCTTTTTTTTATGATAGTTTTTGACCGACAACGTGATCAGCAAGTGATCAATGGATGACAATACGAAAGCAAGCGATTTTTGTTGGTTTTTTTGTGTATCGTACTGACCGGAATCATTCTTAAAATTCCATTCGATTGTTCATAAGCAATTTACCTTTTTTTTTTTTTTAAATTTATATTTTGAATTCCAAATCATGTTGCATGGGATCTTATCATTTATAGGTTTTTGAAAAAAATAAATATTAAGACGTCATTATTTGCAAAAAAAGCAAACACACACACACACAGAGAGAGAGAGAGAGGGAGAGAGGGAGAGAAAGAGAGAAAGGGAGAAAGAAAGAAAGAGAGAGAAATAGAGAGAGAGAGAGAGCGAGAGAGAGAGAAATAGAGAGAGAGATAGAGAGAGAGAGAGAGAGAGAGAGAGAGAGAGAGAGAGAGAGAGAGAGAGAGAGAGAGAGAGAGAATAGAGAGAGAGAGAGATAGAGAGAGAGAGAGAGTGAGAGAGCGAGAGAGTGAGAGAAAGACAGACAGAGAGAATGAGAGAGAGAGAGAGAGAGAGAGAGAGAGAGAGAAAGACAGACAAAGAGAGAGAGAGAGAGAGAGAGAGAGAGAGAGAGAGAGAGAGAGAGAAAGACAGACAGAGAGAATGAGAGAGAGACAGAATGAGAGTGAGAGAGAGAGAGAGAGAGAGAGAGAGAGAGAGCGAAAGAGAAACAAAGACACTAATTTGCTAATTTGAAATGATAAAAATTAATAATTGCAAGACAGAAGAATAAAGTAATAATTCATAAACGATGATGCGAAAACAAACGTGAATCCAAAGAAAAAAAAATGCGACAGACGGGTAAAAACTGTCACTCGATTGTCTATTTGAATATTTATACAAATTTCTAATGATAAATATTCATTTTAAAAACAAGAAAATTGAAATAATACCAAATCGAGACGCACTCAAACATAAATGAATTTAGTGTAGCATATGTGATTGCATTTGTCATAATTTTTCATAAACCACAGTATATACAAGAGTCTCATGTGAGACGAAGTGCAAGTGGTTAAATGTTTGAAAATCAAAAAAATATTTTTTATTTATTTTTTTCTTTTTTATTTGTAATGAATGCAAAAATGTATTAGAAAAAATTGGGAAAATTCGTATTTTAATGAATTTTTTTTTTCTCTTCTAATTGAATTAATTTGCAAGAATTCAAAGACTAGAAATGACATTTTTCAAAGAAATAAAATGTAATGTCTCGAAAATGAAAATAAAATTTCAAAAAAAAAAAAAAAAAAAATAAAATAAAATAAAAAACCATTTTTCTGGAATTTCATGTGATTCTAGTAATAAAAATGGTTGTGTTATAGTTCATATTGCATAATTATTGCAGCTAGAGTGTGAGCGATACATTCTGCTTAAACGATTCAACTCAATTTAAGTCATTTTTATTCGCAGCCAGTCATTTTAAACTAAATTTAATGGTCGCCCTCTAAAAATACACGAGAAATTCCCACAGTCAACGAAAATGATCAAAGTCCAATGTTTTTGAAGTAAAAAAAAAAAAAAAAGAAAGAGACAGAGACAGAGAGAGAGAGAGAAGAAAAAAAAAACATTATATGCGTTAGCAGCTAAACGACACATTCCAATACAATCATATAACCAGTTCAACAATACAATAAACTATAGATTACATACATGCGATAGTAGAAACCGATGAAAGAGAGAATCTACAATAACAAATGGCTGTAACGACAACGACGTTGACATCCAAAGTAAGCAAACCACAACAAAACGAATGATAAGTCGTTGGATAGATATTGCGTCAGCAAATATGTATTATAACTTTGTTATTGGTGTGTCTAACAAGTGGCAAATGAGCACAGACATTAAGAAAAATACGCATACAAAACGGACACACATACAACTGACGCCGTACGCTATTCGGTTGATGGACAAAGACGATCACATGCATTCGCCTGTAATGTTGTGAATGGTCAATAAACAAACATACAACTCAGCTAAATGTGTAGAATAAGAAAATAGAGAGAGAAGGAGAGAGAGAGAAGGAGAGAGAGAGAGAGAGAGAGAGAAGGAGAGACAGAGAGAGAGAGAGAGAGAGAGAGAGAGAGAGAGAGAAAGAAAAGAAAACACGATGACAAAAACCGAAACAAGACTCACAAATACTCCAAAAATTCGCATGTGTAAGGAGGAAGTGTGCATCAACAATGGCAAGTCTATCAAGTACAAATATATTCAATGGCCGGAATTTGGCCGTTTAAAAAAGCGGAAAAAACTGAGATGTTTAATGTAACATATGCATGCATGTCTCACATGCACTTTACTTCCACATTTTTATTTTCATCATTTGATTTAGTTTGGTTTGTTTATTAGTTGTTTTATGTATTATTTTTTGTGCAATCAGTTATGCAAGAATTTTGATATCAAATGAAAAATACAACGATGCAATTGTTCGTGATCAATGTTTCATTAAAACACAAAAATGGTTGGGCTACATAAAAACAATGCTGATCATGGTATATCAGGCCAAGGTATATCATTGCAAAGCTACACCATTTTAGCTCAGACCATCTAAGGTTTTGCAACGTCACTTCATCCTACACATCATGGCTCGTTGTCTGATGAAGAAAATCATTTCCGTTGCATCATTCATTTTTCCATAGAAAATGGTCAATTTTCACCTGTTGTATTTATCAACTTGTTCTAAGCCAATGTATCTATTTTAAGTTTCCCACCAAAGAAACAATTTCAATGTGGCATAAAAAATAATCAATCGATAATATTGTCTATGTATCTCAATATGAACGGCCTAAATGAAAATGACAAGCAGAAGAATTGAAGTGAAAAAAAAAAAAAAATTTTTTTTTTTTTGCAAACAAGAGAAAATCGTAAAACCGAATAAAGCAAAATGCGCACTCGAACACAATTACAATAAAGGCAATTCGAAAAAGAACATTGAGAGACACACGACGCGCGCGCACATATATATGCGCTCTTCGCATAAAGGCGTGTAAAAATGAACGCGCGCGCGTTCGCGTACACACAGCAGCCACACTGTATGAATGAGCATGAGCGACCACAGAGGCATAGTGTTTAGAGTGTAAACACACTGTATGTAGTTTGTTGGCAGTAACAGCACTTTTTCTTTGATTTTTATTTTTCTTTTATTTTTTGCTTGCCACTTTTCTCTCTTTCTCTGTCTCTCCCTCTTTCTCTCTCTTTCTTTCTCTCTCTCTCTCGGTCTCTCGGTCTCTCGGTCTCTCGGTCTCTCGGTCTCTCTTTTTCTTTTTCGCTTTTCTTGTATGTGCCGAACGATGTGTGTATGTTTTTACTTTTGTTGTGTCGATTTTTTTTTTTTTTTCTCTCTCTTCTGTACTGTACTTTACTTTCCGTGCTGCCGATCATTTTCAGCAATTTTTCAACTCTCATCCTTTCTACGATTTTTATTCAAGACTACGATGTGTAACTGTTTGAAGCAGTTCATTAACTAACGATCAGTCGTTTGGTGCAGTTTGTCGTATTTAAACGCTCTCTTTGCTCAAGCAAAATTCATTAACTGCTTTGTATTTATATCGGAAATTGTCCAATCTATTATTGCATTAATATCGTTCTAAAAACAAACAAAAAAAAATAAATAAAGCATAAAATTCAAAAAAATAAATATAAATATTTTGCAAAATATTCAACAAAATATAAACAAATAAAATTCATTAAAATGCGACGAAATTTTTCCAATATTTTTTCAATATAAAACATTTAAAAATGTTTTTTTAAAACTAAAATTTAGTCAAACGGTCCAAGGGATTTTGAAAGAAAAACAAAAAAGAAGAAGAAGAAGAAGAAAAAGAAAAAAAATCCGACGACAGGCCTAGTTTTTAATAAAAAAACAAAACTTTTTCGAATGAAACAAGTGGTGCACCATTTTCTATTCGTGTTCGAATGGAATTTATGCCAAGTGTTTGATCAATGGATATTTTACCATTCAATCAGGTGAATTCAAATTATTAGAAAACCGAAAAAAAAAAGAAAAAAAAAAGAAGTTGAAGTCAATTGTGAGCAACAACTTAATCGAAATTAATCATCATAGATAAATGAAGATGTTATCTTATTTGAAAACAAAAGTGACCGTTTGGTTTCGTCAAAATCGTTTAGTTCAAATTTGAATATTGAGCATAGTCATAAAAAAATAAATAAATTAGGTGATTAGAAATTATTGTGATTGTTTTTTTTTGTTCGCTCCGTTATTTTTTTGTTTTAAATCAAATTTCATCCGAAAATACAAAAATTTGAAAACTATAAACGAAATTTTAAATAGAAAATCAAGCTAAAATTCAATAAAGACAATACAAAATACAGCAAACAGATTATAACAATTTAAATCAAATATAAATATACTCATTTATAAATACGTCAATTACGATTGGATTCGTTTCAAAAAGAAAATAATTCAAATTAATAAAATAGAAATCACAGTAAATATGAATCGTTTCCTATTATCATTATATATTATTATATGCCTGGTGCATACTGAAGTTTATAAAAATTGTGTAAATTCAATGGTTGTGACTGATATTGAAAATGGTGGCAGCTATTTAGCTAAAATATTTGATCACAATGAAAATCATCAGCAGGAACATCAACAGCAACATCATAATATTAAACACAAACGTATTCAACAAAATCCTCATCATAATCATGTTCAACATCAACATCAACATCAACATCGTCATCACAATACACATGGTCACCACAATGTACATCATCACCAAGCCGATGCAAATTATAATCAAGCCAATGTACATCATCACCAAGCAAATGCACATCATCATGTGGATGCTGGCAACCACAACGATGTTGAATTTGGCCATACGCAACCGAATATGGTAAGAATTTTTTTTTTTTTTTTTTTTTTTCTTATTCTTTGTCATAAACAATCCATTTTAAATTTAAATGATGTGGACTTTGACATAAAAGTTCGCCGACTGTGCAGCTCTAATTTTCGAGTCCAAAAGGCCAAAGTCTCCATGGCTGTAATAATATAGTTAATTAATAATTCTCGAATTTTTTTTTTTTTTTTTTTTTTTGGTTTTGTTACCCCTTCCCTCTCTTTCCTTCTCCAACTCTTTTTCCCTCCACTTCCCTTACCTTTTTTTTCTTTCTCTCTTCATCTCTATCTCCTTCTCTCAGTCTCTAATTCTTTCAATTTTATTACCAATTTCCAATCTTATTTCAATTAAAATATTTCCATGAATTTTCAAATCAAAATGACTTATTTTCGTAAAAATTCAATTTGTCTGATTTCATGCAATTTTTTTCGTACATTTATTTTTAGTACATTTTCTTCGAAATTATAATTTACTTCCTTTTTGTTCAGTAATAATTTTTCATTAAAAAATATCAAATTTTTATAAAAAATGTACATTTTCCCAAGAAAATTCATTTCAATCCAATAAAAATTCATTTGAATCCAATAAAAATTCATTTCAATCGAATTTTTTTTTTTTTTCAATCCAATTTCAAAAAACATCCAAATTTATTTAATCCAAATAACGGAATTTATAATAAAGTCTTGCACAAAAAAAAAAAAAAAAACGTTTAATTTTATGACAAGTTTTTTGAACATTGATCTCTAATCGAATTTAAAAAAGAATCTAATCGAGTTTGAAAAAAAAAATTTTCATTTTAGTGGCACATTTTGGGTCAAACGGTAAAAAGTGATGATGATAAATTGGATAAGCAGCAATTTGAAGAGAAACAACTTGTTGATAAAATGAATGAAATAAATCAAAGAAAAGTCAATTGTCCACAATGTCAAAATCGTGAACAATTGCGTATGACTGAAGAGGAATTAACAAAACTTCGCATTGAATATGTAAAAAATCAAATATTAAAAAAATTACAAATGACTGAACGTCCAAAAGTTGGTGCTGCAGCAGAAAATTTACCACGTCCAATAACCGAAGGTTCAATGATATTTCCAGATGATGAAGAAGAACAACAAAATCATGCATTTGAACAATTTTATGGAAAAACCACACAAAAGATTATATTCCTTGAGCTGGGTAAGTGCAAAAATATACATAATATATTTAAATTTAATTGGTATTTTCATTTTCATATGCAATAAATTCACAATTATTGATGACAATTTTTACCTTTTGAATGCATACAAAACAAAAACAAAAACATCTATATACAAAAATGACCAAATAAACAACATCCAGCGATTACCTAAATATATTCGTATTTATACTCATTAAAATTGTCCGAAAAATTGCGGTCATTAGTGAAATGTTGCGATGTTTTTTTTTTTTTTTTTGCATTTTTGTAGTTTCCATGTTTATAACGTTTATTTGGAAAAATTCATTCATGCATTTTTCAACAGTATTTGGTGTGTGTCTGTTCAAATCTATTATTGTTGTTACACCTTAACGGGTTGCCATAAACGTTAATTATGGCTATTATGCGTTGTATTTAAAAATGTATGAAAACATAAATAGGGAAAATCAACTACTACCGAAATACAGATTGAATAAAAAAAAAAAAATAA
>JAQOWM010000438.1:5270000-5317500 GCA_029041755.1 Resseliella maxima
GTGACAATTTTGATGTGACGATAACATGCAGATGATGAAAAATGTAAAGGAGTGGAAAATTTTGGATCGTACATGTGCTTTACATTTGAAATACCAGCCGATATTGATTACAATGATGTTGATGCAGCCGAACTATGGGTTTATCGACAACCAGATCCACATGGAAATGAGGCACAATCATTTTTAGTCAGCGAAATTGAAAGTTGGGATTCGAAAAAAATCAACAAACCATTCGCTATTCACTATTCAAACAGTTCAGGTAAATGTTTAAACATCGTATTTATGAACGAAAATTTTTTGTTTTTTCATTTGATTTGAGAGAGAGAGAGAGAGAGAGAGTGAGAGAGAGAGAAAAGGAGAGAGAAACTTGGAGATAGACAGGGACAAGGAGACAGTCTCTCTCTTTCTGTCTCTCTCTGAGAGAGAGAGAGAGCAGAGAGAGGGAATGAAAGAAAGAGTGATAGAGAGAGAGAGAGAGAGAGAGAGAGAAAGGAAGAGAGAGAGAGAGAAAAAGAGAGAGAGAGAGAGAGAGAGAGAGAGAGAGAGAGAGAGAGAAAGAAATAGAGAAAGACAAAGAGAAAGAGGAAAATATATTTGATAGACTGAACAAATAATGTCCGGCATAATTTCCTGTTAGCGGGAAAATCAGCCGCGGCTGATGGCGTTTAATGATAATTTTTATTTACTATTTTCACAAAATGTATAAATGGCTAGCAACGGAAGAGGATGGAATGAGACAATGTGAATTGATTTTCTCATTGACAATGTCGGTGGCAATCAATTTTGCACTCACGTTTCTCTCCCTCTATCTCTCTCTCTCTCTCTCTTTATCTCTTTCTCTCTCTCTCTCTCTCTCTCTCTCTCTCTCTCTTTAACTTTTTCGCTATCTATTTTTCTGTTCCACTATTCTCTCGTTTACCAATCGAAACAATTGCGACAAACGAAAAAGATTTAAACAAACATAAAATGAAATCAAAACAATCACATCGCCGGGTAAACGACAATTGGTACAAAAATATTTGAAGAAAAATGACAAACATTGCACATAATATTATTTTGTATTTATTCTTTGGTGATTGCAATTACCAAGAGATCGCCTAAAAAACTGTACGCAAATGACAATCGCGTCGACAGCGAAATTAACAACCGAAATGAATTGTTTGTATGTACACAATTATTGTGCTCGTTATGCTTTTTGTCATATGCCTTTCTCTCTCTCTCTTTCTCTCTCTCTCTCTTTCCCTCTATTCGGTTTCTGCATGAAATCAATATATTTTTCCATTGAATTCATGCATATGTGTGAGACGATCGTAATTTTACCGAAACGATTATGGGGCCAGTGTTTTCGTTTTTGCATAAGTTTTCAATGAATTTATGTTGAATGCGTGCGATGCATATTTAAATGCGTGCTAAATGGCATCGACATTTGACCATCCACCATAGAAACACATGTACTCCATATTGAATATGGCCATTTTCCAATAATCGTAACAATGTCCGATCTGTACAGAAATTTTAATTCCGAAAATATAAATATATTTTTGTTAATTTTATTGAATTATAATCACATTCATTCATATAAATTTTTTTCCTCTCTTTCTCTCTCTCTCTTTCTCCAAAATTTACTTGTCATGCTCCTTCTCTTCAATTTGCTGCTGCTGCTGCTGTTGCTGCTACTGATGCATTCATTCATTCATTCGGCCAATCGGGGCCAATTTTACAGAAGGTTGGGGTAAAATTGATTTTACATGGTCCATACGCAATTGGATGAAATACAAAAATCTCTATCACGTTATTGACATCTCGTGCAATACGTGCGAAAAGCATTCAACAGTGGATTTATTCTCACTGGACTATGGTTATCGACCGTTTATCGTTGTAAACACAACATCGAGCCAAACCATAAAACGACAACGGCGCAACATTAATTGTTCGCCCGGCCAAACGAACTGCTGCCGTGATAAATTGTATATATCATTTGCCGAAATCGGTTGGAATGACTGGATTATACATCCACAAGGTTATGATGCATACTTTTGCCGTGGTACATGTACATCAACCGCTACCATTACAACCAGCACAAGTAACTACCACCTTTTTGTTCGGGTAAGTTATTCAATGGTGATTTTTCATTTAGGCAACATCATCACCACCACCACCAACACCACTTGTGCTCGCACTTTACACTCTCAATACAAACACACACATACACACATACACACACACACACACATGTATACACTCTATCTCATACCGTATCTCACACTTCATTTTTAGATTTAATGCTCGTACGTTTTCCATTTTCATGTTGTGCGTTTTTCACCGTTTTTCATTCTTTATTATTGTAGCTTCTGTTTTGTTGGCCATTGTGATTTTATTTTGTGTTGCCATTGTTTTTATGTTGGCCCGCTCTTGAAATATAACAATGATGTGAAAAGTGGCCGAAACATCTCACACATTCCGTTTGTTCGTTGTTTCTCATTGTTTTCATTTTGGTTGATCAATCCAACGCAATACGACGAATGAATTCGATGTAAACGCGCATTTTTCTCTCTCTCTCTCACTCCCTTTCTATCACTCCCCCCTCTCTCACTCCCTTTCTATCACTCCCCCCCCTCTCTCTCTCGCTTTCTCTCCCTTTCTCTCTCTCTCTCTCTCTCTCTCTCTCTTCTCTCTCTCTCTCTCTCTCTCTCTCTCTCTCTCTCTCTCTCTCTCTCTCTCTAATTTTTTCTTATTTTTTTCTTTTCAACTATGGCCCGTATTGAGGCCTGCGTTGTGGTATCAATTTGAATTTATCCTATGAAATACCGTGGAAAATGCTATAAAATTGTTCGTTATAAATTCATCCCATGCATACACTTTCGATTTTGCACACTCATTCACAGATTGACACATGTAGAATAAGATATAGGCCAAAAAATAGCATTTTTATTTCAACGTTTTTTTTTTCTTTTTTTTCTGTTTTTTTTTTCTCTTCTTCAAATTGACGTCTGTTTGCTGTTTCTATTCAATGCGGAAATTCAACAATTTTTCACCAAAAAAAAAAAAAAAAAAAAAAAATATATAGAGTTATATACATAGCGGTTCACAAAAGGAAGGAAATAAATATGAAATGGTTCCATGCTGTACAGCAACGCAATTCTCACCACTGTATCTATTCTATTTGGAAAACAATTCAACGGCAACACGAAAGAAGCTTCCAAATATGATAATCGAGTCGTGCGGTTGTATGTAGTGATTATGTGGATTGTTCAACAAACAATATTTGTTTTTTTGTTTTTTTTTTTTTTCTTCGATTTTCAATCATCTATTTTTATAATTTGATTGCCTATGAGAAATACATGTTAATTATAAATCGTTCATTTCGTCATGATCGATGCTGAGTCTCGTTGTCGTGTTTGTCATTTTCGATTCCGTTTTTGAAAAAAAAAAAAATAAAAAAAATTATAAAACAAACATGCAATTGCTATTCTGTTAATGCAAATTTTAGATTTCTAAAATTAGATGTATAATAATTTATTTGATTGTTTATAAGCTTTAAGTGGTGTCTGTTTAATTGAATATTTGTTTCAATCAAATGAATAAAACAGATTAATCATCGAATGCGAAATCTTACTTAAAATAAATATTAGTTAAGAATGATGAAAAACAATGTTTTTAAAGTGAAAAAATACAGTATTTTATGCAAATATGTTCTAGATTTTAAATAGCATTTTCGTGTACTAAATATTAAAATAAGAATTTCGATATTCATTTTGTTCATTCGTTGAGTTTAGTTTCTCTTTTGTATTAAAAATGCTATTTTTAATTTAGATAAGTGAACCATTTTTTTTTTTTTTTTTTTTTTTTTTTTAATTGTAAAACTTATGCAATTAACCACGTGGATTTTTAAAGGAAATCTTTGTAAGAATAATAATTATGAGTATGATTATAAAATTGATAGAAACAATAAGAAAAATAATATTAATAGTAATTAGACGAACAAAAATTTTGATTTTGAAAAAAAAATCAACATTAATTGTAAAATTAAATTCTCATTTTTTTTTTTTATAAATTTCGGTTTTTTTTTTGTTGCTATTAGCTTGTATGAAATATTTTTTCTTTTTTTTTTAGAAAATCAGTAAGTATTTTTTTCAGCTTCAATGATCTACACAGATCAGATTTGATTTGACATTTCATTTGAATAAAGAGCATTTTTAATGAAAGAACTCATTCGCCTAGAAACTGTCATCACTAAACCAATTTATAAGAGTGACAACGACTGTAATGACTAAACTGAATCTTTCTATTAAAAAATCATTATTTCACTTCATTTTAGTTGAAAATCAAACAACGTATTTAAATTTGAGTGTGGCATTGCTTTTCAAAAACTTGCATCGTAAAGTTATCCGAATTAATTCCATTAAGATGCGTTTACATCATGCATTTTAATTATGCAGATCTGTACTTGCATCAGCTCTTTCTTTTTTCTTTTTTTTTTCTGTGATCATCTCTTTCTTCTGATTCTCTTTCTTTCTTTCTTTTAGTTTTTTCCCTTTCTATTCGTCTTTCAATTTCGTTCTCTCTTTCTCTTTCTCTTTCTCTCTCTCTCTCTCTCTCTCTCTCTCTCTCTCTCTCTCTCTCTCTCTCTCTTGTTGTCCCACACTCTCCATCTCCCTCTCCTTCTCTCTCTCCTTCTTCCTCTCGTTCTCCCCCTCCATCTCCTTCTCCGTCTCTTTCTCCCTCTCTTTCTCCCTCTCCGTCTCCCTCTCCGTCTCCTTCTCCCTCTCTTTCTCCCTCTCCTTTTCCTTCTCCTTCTCCTTCTGCCCTCTCCCTCTTCCTCTCTTTCCTTCCATCTTCGTTGCATCTTTCTTCCATCTTTTCATGTAATAGACTTGTCAATAATTGGACGAAAATATGCAGTAGATTGAAGTTTAAATCTGGATTGATAACAAAGTTGGAATGTTGCAGGCATGATAGTGAATTAAGACGGTGTGTGTGTGTGTGTGTGTGTGTGTGTGTGTGTGTGTGTGTGTGTGTGTGTGTGTGTGTGTGTATGTTGATCCATAAAATCTTATGTAAAATTAAATATTCTAGACAAAACTGAAAATTCAGAGCCATATATTTCAAAGGAAAAACTTTTAAAACATGCCTTCAGTGAGGCGCAAATATGGTTACCATCATCATTGCCACCGTTCGAATTCACGGTAAGCGTAACCATCATGATTTTATTTTAACCTATGCATCAGCAGCAACATCAACAACAACAAATGCAACAACGGATGCATTTGCAATGTGTTACGAAAGGCGAAATCCTTTGATTTTCATTACTATTTGGAATGGTAACCACCAGTCAAAAGGCTAAATTTCGTCGACTATAGATCGAATGGAAGGTAAGAAAACTCATTAAATCGAAAATTACCTTAGCTTTTTTTTGTTTTTTTGGTCCATTTTCATACCATGTATTTCAAGGCAAAAAGTTGATATTTCAACATTACTTGCAAATTCCTTCTATAATTCCCATACACTATTTACCATAAATTTTTTTGTTTTTTTCTTTTTCGTTCAGGCTATCCGAATCAAAACAATTTCACAAAAAGCATGAAATCATTCGGCTGCAAAACATGCTCTGTGTATAAATACATGCATGTGTACAATAATTTGAAATGTCATCGAAAAGTTTGAGCATAAGAGAGAAAGATGCCAAGCAAAAAATGTGAAAACAAAACAAAAACACACAACAACACTGTACTTCTAACAGTGTTTTTCACCTTTTCTGATGCTTATGTAAGAGGGATTTTCAACAGATGTTTATGTTAGTTTTTCACTTTAAAGTCACGACATAATTTTCAATGGTTTTGAAGAGAGAAAAGTGAAAAAAAAAGAATACACATCCATTTAGCATCAACAGCAAATTTCATTCGGTGAAAACTGATTTTGTTGAAGAGTAATTTTTTTTTTTGTCGTGATACTCACTGGATAAATGGGTCATTGAAATGCATTTCCTTGCGTTTTTAAGTTTGCCAATTACAAAAACAAAAAAAAAACATCCGAACTGGATGGGAAAATGCTTTTTTCCCCACACTACATGGAATTAGTTTCTTTGCTTACTTGAATCGGGCCAAAATTCAATGAAGCGAACAATGATGGAAAGAACTAATTAAGAATTAATGACATTGCACTACAACTTACACAAAAGAGATTGGTTTCGGCGCTTTTCTTTCACTATTGCGGACCCTCTATCTCTCTCTTTCGCTCTCTCTCTCTTTCTCTCTCTCTCTCTCTCTCTCTTTCTCTCTCTCCCTTTCTTTCTCACTCTTCCTCTCTCTTTCTTTCTCTCTTTCTCTCTCCCTTAATAATTGCAGCTTATTTGTTCGATGGCAGAGATGAAGTATTCATTTCCCAAAGTCAATAAATGCTTTCAATTGAATTGTGATAAAAATAAATACTCTCGTTGGTGTATGGTAAAATGCAAAGATGGTGGATTGTATCGAAATCTTATTTTCTTTTATAAGTAAAACCAAAGAAAAAGCAACAAAATTAGAAATTGCTCAAGATAAAAACAGTATGCGATTCATAAATTTTGTTAGAACAATAAATGGAGCCAGCATTAAGATACACACATTTTAAAAATGTTTATGTACAGGTGTTTTTGTTTTTGTTTTTCGTTTATTTTGTTTCACGTTGAAAAAAAAAATGTTCACAAATAATCTCTGTCAATAAATTTTATTTTATTAAGTTCATCTGTCACATTTGATTTCATTGCGCCATAAATCACATTTGAGCATATATAATTTTCAAGAAAAAAAAAAAAATCAATAAAACTGAAAATGAGAAAACAAAACAAAAAATGAGTCTCGCTGCGCTAACAAAATAAAAAAAGCGCAAAGTACTTTTCGTACGCACTAAAGTTATACGCTCGTCATCATAATCATATTGCATCGATGCTAACAATGAATCTGCATAAAATCCGATAATAGAGCTTCGTTTCTACCTTCATTGGCATTTTTGTGCGTGTATGCGTTGATATGCTTCCAATCGAGTGAATGTTTATTGAGGGGAGCTTTGCTCGAACAATCGTTGATAAATTACGATTTGTATAAATAAAAACCACAAAGAATGAAAAAAATCACCCGAAAAAAAAAAAGAAAATATGAAAGAGGAATAACGGAGGAAAAAAAGGAGGAAAAAAAAGGAAGAAGAAAAATATCAGATGTGAATTATCATAAGAACCTTGCACGAAACTATGAACCATCGAACGATACACAAAAATGGGATTTTGAAAGCCTTCGTGCACGATAAATATATCGAAATGTGTCGGTCGACGAATTTGTATGGTAAATCGAATTGATGATGCATAAGATAAATCACAATTCGTATAACCAAGCGTGTAAAAGATAAAACAGAGAGAGAGAGAGAGAGAGAGAGAGAGAGAGAGAGAGAGAGAGAGAGAGAGAGAGAATGAGAGAGACTGAGGGAGACAGAGAGGGATTTAGAGAGAGCGAGAGGAAGAGAGAGAGAGAGAGAGAAAGAGAGAGAGGAAGGGAGTGGTAGAAAGAGAGGGAAAGAGACGAAGAGAACTTTCTCATTCCCCAAAAAAACATTCAAAAGCAATGAATTGAATTTTTCCAAGTCAATGCTACCTTAATAATTTTTGTGTGTTCTTTTTTTGGTTTTTGTTTTTGTCGTGCGTCAATAAAATACGAGAGAGAGTGAGAATGAGAATGAGAGTGAGAGAGAGAGAGAGAGAGAAAACGAAAGAGAAAGAAATGAGAAAAATCTGCATGAGAATGAAACCAGAGAAAAAAAAAAGAAATAATGGTAATTTCCATCTGAATATTGTTTATGATGAACTGATGTGATATTTCATAAAAGCTCCCATTCCAAACAATTGCACACTTTATTCGCTTGATCATTATATCATGTCTGAAATATGACCGTTTTTTTGTTTCTTTCTTTTTTTTTCCCTGATAATGTAGTGTGGTGATTCGGTGGATCTTACCGAAAGGGAGAAAAAAGTGCTTAATTTTTTTTCGCTTGACCGATTTTAGTTTGAAAATCCAGGGCAGGTTGAGGTTACTCATAATACAACGTTCGCATATCTAATTGCATTTAAATTTACATGCTGCTGTTGCAGCTACCATTGTAACAGGATTATGCATTATTTTATGGATAATATTAAGTGATTTTTTTTCTATTTCAAGCGAAAAGGCAAACCTATCAACAACAACAACAACAACAACAATAACAGTAAATTAATACCACTTCATGAATGTAATGTAAATTATTATATGAATAAATGAAAGAATAATTAAATATTAAACTTAAATTGTTGCCAACAAATTTGATAATGGTTGGTATATGGAAACATCATAATCAGAAATGAATTGTTGTTAAATTTATTGCTCAATGAACTGGACTAGTTCGGTCAAAGTGAAAATCAATTACAATTGCACAAAAATGTGTAAATTGAACAAAAGGAATCGACGACGTGAACATTGAAATCAACAAATAAACGCACAAACACACACACACACACATACACACAACAATTTAAAATGCGCGTTGGATTTCTAGAGTCAAAACCTAGTGATGTGTATTGTCCAAACTGGATTTATTGAAACTCAACTCAAACTGAGTTGACATTGTTTGGTCCAATCATTCCATTTTAAAATTGTTTGTGTGAATTTTTGGACATAACGTCAAATAACAAAATGGATATAACTCAAGCTAGAAGTTTTTTCTTTCGTTTCGCTTCTTTTTTTTTTTCTTTTTTCGTTTATGCACTATGTGATCAATACATTGTGAACTAGATTTTGAGATTCACAGTTTACCTGTGGTGGTGGTTGGTTTGATTGGAAACAAACATTGAATACTCGACACACTGAATACATGCCGAAATTTTTTGAGCGCACATTTTCGATTTTCAACAATATAAAATCCAAATATATACTATATATATATATGCATCCGCTCGCCAACGGAAAATAAAAGCGATGATGGTGAATAGAGACAAAAAGTGAATAAAGAGAGAAGCAGATAGCGAAAGAGGGCGAAGAAGAGAAAGAGAGGCATCGAGAAGGATCGTAAAAGTGATAGAGAAGAAAAGAGAGAAAAGCGAGAGAGAGAGAGCAAGAAAGGGAGGAAGAGAAAGAGAAGAAAGGGAGAGCGAAAGAGAAAAGAAAAAAAAAATCAAAAAACGTTCAAGCAAAAACTTAATCAATTTTAACTTTATTCTACACACGTCAGCTGAAAAGGCTACAATGGAATGGAAATTGTGTGACGCAAAACCTATATGCAGCTCTAGCATGTATAGCTCACGCGGCAATCCAATGAGAATAAATAAAATGGAGACGAAGCGTCAAACGAAACTTGCAGAAATAATTTATACACCGTTTCATTTGCAATGAGATGATGGCTATCGTTAACTCAACCATTTCCATTCTCCTCCTGTTTCACCTACTTTCACTTTTATTCTCCCACTTTTTCACAATCCTGTGATGGCTAGTATTTATTCAATCAATCGCAATTTCATCTCCCTCTTAATTTATATCCAATATGCTCCATCATTTCTTCCAATCATTCAATCAGCTATCAATTTAATCAATCGATTCGTGCACGCGAGGAGAGAGAGAGAGAGAGAGAGAGAGAGAGAGAGAGAGAGAGAGAGCGAAAGAGCGAGAGAGCGAGAGAGCGAGAGAGCGAGAGAGCGAGAGAGGAAGAGAGAGAGAGAGAGAGAGAGAGAGAGAGAGAGAGAGAGAGAGAGAGAGAGAGAGGAAGAGAGAGAGCGAGAGAGGAAGAGAGAGAGCGAGAGGGGGGGGGGGAGGAAGAGGGAGAGGGAGATGGAGGGAGGAAGAAAATATATCTGTATATCCATGTATTTATATATACATTGAAAGAAGAGAACAATCGAATCTGGGAAGCATGACGCAAGCCCAGCGAATAATCTCTGGCCAATTCTCATTTTAATGGAAATACAAAAGCATATACAAGCAGCCTCGAATTCAAACCATAACCAAATGCACAAAATTTTGAGCCATTGTGTGTCGCATTCCCAATTTCAAAGCCAATGACCAAAATATTCCATGTCTATTGAATGGCTGCGCAACATTGAATACGAATTAAGCAAACATTAGGCAATTTGCAATTGGAATAGTTCATTTTGTGGTATGTTGTTGAAGATTGTTGTTGCTGCTGCTGCTGTTGTTGTTATTTTTATGTATGATCCAATGCCTACAATCACAAAGTTGTATTATAAAATGATGTTGGCCAATTTTAGAGAAAATGGTATTTCGTTGAATATTGACACATGATGGTGCTTTGCGTTCAAAATCAAATATGAATATATCGACAATATTACACACAATATCATCAAATGCTGCTGCTTCAATATATATATATATATGCCCATAAATGCTGATATTTCAGATTATAGTCGCCGGTCATCAAATCAACTATAAATTAAATCATTTCACTTGAATGATCCGCCGTTCGGACGTCAATGATGTTAACAAAATTTCAAAAACAATTTTACTATAATGATTACATTAATTAGATCTTTCAACACAAGAATGCTTATAATTAGTTTTCTTTGGTTTCATCAATTGGAAAATGGACCGAGTGCTTTTCGAGTAGGCTTATCCTAGATCACATACATGAACCAAATGCATTGAATATATACATAAAATTTTGGTCAATGTAAAGAATGAAAATTGAATGGTTTTCGCTTGTAATTTTCGATGACGTTACAGGCTTAATAATAAACAATATATTTGAAAATTGGATTGATTAAATGGTAATTTTATATGAAAATTATTAAATTGTTTCTTTTTTTTTTTTTTTTTTTTGATTTTTTCATCGTGGTGATTTGTTTTGTTTTCAGTTTTTTGTATGTAATATTAAACTGTTTTGAAAGCCTATCCGAAAATTGTGATAAGTGTTTTGGAAGCATAAATGCGTGTGTCTGGTAGAGATTGAGAGAGAGAGAGTGAAAGAAAGAAAGAGATAGAGGGAGAGAAAGGGAGAGAGAGAGGGAGAGTATTTTTGCATTGTGTATCATATAACTCATTTGGTTGTACGAGTGGCGGATGCCACTTAATATTCTTATTGGCTATGATTGTGGTTGAAAATATACAATGTTTTATATAGTTGTAACATGGGATGCGATTATTATATGTCGACCCCATAATCAAAAACAATTCGGACTATACTACACATTCACTCTTGTTAAACCAAAATAGCTAAAAAGTGCTGTTATATGTGTATGTGACGTTGTTGGTTGTTTGGTTGGTCACACAAACAACAACTCCACTTGCTCTCATACCCATCATATCCAATCATCAAACATTATCGTTTATCGCCTTTCACCGAAAACCGTATGGCGCAAACAAAATATTGTCATTCAATCTAATTGAACTGTTTTAAGTAGTTATAACATAAATATTTATGTTTTATCCAATTCAATGCAGCGATCCGGTTTCCATTTACAAATCTTTCTTTGTTGAACTAACAAAATGCTCAACTAAATCTAAAGTTCACTCTTTCTCTTTCTCTTTCTCTTTCTCTTTCTCTTTCTCTTTCTCTTTCTCTTTCTCTTTCTCTTTCTCTTTCTCTTTCTCTTTCTCTTTCTTTTTCTCTTTCTTTTTCTCTTTCTCTTTCTCTTCCACTCACTCACAAAGAACCGCAAAATAAAGCTTCTGCTTCAATAATATAGACAATATAGAAAGTGGAATAAAGTAAGAAAGAGAGAGAGAAAAAGAGAAAGAAAAGAGAGAGAGAATTCGATATGGGCTGCATCAAAATTGGACATTCCAATGATGACGAAATAGGCCAAAATGTTTGAAAATATGTAAAAGATATTAAAAGCTTATTGAACTCTCTAAACCTATCTCCCTTACTCACTCAATCTATCTCCCTTTGGTCTCAATTTCTCTCTTTCTCTCTTTCTCTCACTCTCTCTCCATTATTGTCCCCTCCCCCTCTTTTTATCTCTCAAAGTCTTTTTCTTCCAATCTCTTCCTCCTTCAATCTTATTCTCTCTCTCTCTCTCCCTCATTCTATCTCTCCATCTCTCTTCCTTTTTAGCTTCCTTTCTCTCTCTCTTTCTCTCTCTCCCTCTCTCTCTCTCTCTCTTTCTCTCTTTCTCTTTCTCTCTCTCTCTCTCTCTCTTTCTCCTTCCCTTCTTTTCTTCTTCTCGTTCAATTTTTATCCTCCTCTCCTACCTTTCTCTCTCTTCAAAAATTAAATCCAAATAGTGATTTCGTTGTTTAGATTTGTATTGTGTTTTAATATTGCATCGATTCACAGATTGCTTGGATACACCGATATCATAAACTGAGGTAAAGAATCATAGAGTAAAGATATATTCCAATAAGAGTGAGAGAATAAAAAAAAAAAAAAATGAAAATCCATTTGAAAATATAGAACGTGCTCACAATACGATAATAAGAATAACTAATGATGATCATCGAAAACCAAAAATTGAGATGACCAAATGCATAAATGGGTAAATGTTGTCAAGCTTTTATGGCTTTCATTTGACCCATTGAGTGTGTTTTTGTATTCGATAGTTGAAAATTTAATATATTTTCACACTGCTAGAATGTCAACGGCATTATAGTCACACACACACGAACCCAATCTGAATCATGTTCCACTGTTTGGTCAATTTGTTAAACAAAATGCTAGAATATACAAAAACCAAACTGCGTGAATTTAAGCAAGTACGTTTCAGTTGTTATGTGTATGTTGTTGGTTGTATGAGATCAGGTGAATTTATAAAGAAGAAAATTCTGTTGTTGTTGTTGTCGTTGTTTTTTTTTTTTTAATTTCCGTTTATGTCATTGTTGAAATAGTCAGGCAACCCAGTGAGTTATTTTGTAATCACGTTCATACAATTTTATCAAAACTCTATTTTCATATGATTAAAACAAATGCCTACCCATCATTCATATGTACATTAATGAAAATGACAGCATTTTCAAAAGCAAACATTTTATAAACTAAACTGAATAGAAATATATGCCGTTCTGACACATTGAAAACCTATCAAGATAGTGTGGCTAAATTATAACCAAGAGAGAATAACGGTATTTGTATTTATATTCAGAGAAAGAGAAAGAGAGAAAAAAAATGGTTCAGCAGGATCATTGTGATATGAGAAAATCAAATAGAAAGCATGCGTGGTTTTTGTTTATCTACAAATCAAACAAGGTTTGTGGGTTTTCATCATTATCAATTTCATGAAAATTTACTGCAATTTTCATAAAGAAATAAAAACAGCCTACTGGTCATCTTTGATTGATTGCTTTCTACTGAAATCAGTTTAAATTTTACCATTACATTTCCAGACGAATATGAATTGCAATCAAAATAATTTCATTTACACAAATATGCTACAATCAAAATAAAATTTAATGCGTCAACGATGACGGAAAAAACGCAGTTTGATACCGAAAAATGTTACATTGGTTAACATTTTATTAGAAATGACAACGCAAAAGGAAAAAAAAAAAATCATGAAAACAAAGACAAAAAATATTCGATGGAAAAATTTTATTCATTTCGAAATCACAGCAGCAGACATTTGTCTGACATCAAGCATCAGCCGAAAAAAAATATTTAACTGTTTGCAAATGACCCAAAAGTAGACACTTGTCGGAAGGAGAAAAGAATGAATGGAAGGGAGAAAGAGAGAGAGAGAGAAAGAGAGAGAAAGAGAGAGAGAGCGAGAGAGAGAGAGAGAGCGAGAGATAGAGAGAGCGAGAGAGATAGAGAAATCGAAAGAAAGAAACAAAAAGAGAAAGAGATTGAGAGATAGAGAATAGGAAGAAGAAATATCAATGAGCCATATTTGGCAGTTGGAATCAATTGTGATTACGCCTTTTATCGCCATGAATGATGATTGAATTTTATGTAAATTGAAATGGATCTAAGAGATAGAGGGAGAAAGATGTGACGTAGATCAAATGGTAGCCGCAAATCAAGTAAATTCTGCTGTGCCAAAATTGATGAGTGACTCAGAATGGCCAATGACATTGTCTGAACTTGAGAAACTATGGAATGTAAAAAATCTTTAGGTTCGATTCATTTCCATTTTTTTTCTTTCATTCTTCGGCTATTTTTCGAAGTGAAAATGGGATGGTGAAAATGCAATAGAGAATTTTCGATTACAATTGAGTGATATCATTAACGCAATTACATTGAAATGAAATGAAATGAAATGCAGACCAAATGAAGATCAAAATGATACAAATTTATGGCACAAACATTATGAGACGGAATTCAATGAAAAGAAACGATGAATTTTCTTATTTAGTTCATCCACATTTGTGAATGGAAATGTGATTCTGTGCATCTGAATTTACGTTTAAATTGAAAGCCAAGTATAAAGCAGATAAAAAATCGACATAAATATACATTCAAAGGATCTTTGATGTTTTGTACCAATGTTGATATAAATCTTGTGTAATGGACACATGTGAACACAAAATATATACCGTTGGAATTACTTAAAAAACATACGCATTGTACGTTAGGCTCAGGAATGGCACATATCATGTACGTTTTTCAATGCGTAGATGCGATTTTAAGTCAATTTATTTCAATAAATTTCAACAAGATTTTCACACTGTCGATTCGCTGTACTTTGAGCTCATGTATACATCGTTTTTTTTTTTATTCATCTATCGTTGACACGACTTTCTTTTTCTTGTTTCCTTTCTCTCTCGCTCTCCTTCTCTCTCACATTCTTTCAAAGAGAGTTTCTCTCTCTCCCTCTTTCTCTCTCTCTCTCTCTCACTCTTTCTCTTTCCTTTGTCTTTCTGCCTTTCTTCTAGACAAGTTATCTACCAACCAATTTCTTTCCCTCTTAATCATTCTTCCCCGGTTTTTCACATAATATCTCTCTCAGTCAGTCATTTTCCTGAATTGGGTAAACACTTTCGCCGACAATCGTGATTTATTTATTTTTTTCATTCCTTTCTTTCTCTAAATTTTATTTGCGATTAAAGTGGTTCGTGAATGGCATATTATTTTACTATTGGTTTTCGATGGCCTACTGTCTTTCACTTGTAAAACTACACTTCATCAATCCAAGCCATGTCTGATGCGCATTTTAGCATGATTCACTCGTTCAAATGTAATAAAGTGAGATAGAGAAAAAAAAAGGGTGAATAGAATCAAATCAAACCGTCCACAAACTGCCATCATTTCGATAGTTTATTTGTGGACATAGATGTGTTTCTATGGAATTTTTTGTTTCATTTATTTGGACTGAAATTGTCTATCTCTCTCACTCTCTCTCTCTTTCTTACCTTCTTTATTTCTCTCTTTCTCTCTCTCGCTCACTCTCTCTCTCTCGCTCACTCTCTCTCTCTCGCTCACTCTCTCTCTCTCTCTCTCTCTCGTTCACTCTCTCTCTCTCTCTCTCGCTCACTCTCTCTCTCTCGCTCACTCTCTCTCTCTCTCTCGCTCACTCTCTCCCTCTCTCTCTCTCTCACTCTATCACTCTCTCTCTCTCTTTCTTTCTTTCTTTCTTCCTTCCTTTCTCTCTCTCTCTCTCTCTCTCTCTCTCTCTCTGTATATATTTCTATTGGTGAGACCCTCATTTACATAGAATTCACAAAATTCCACACATTTCGAAGCATTTTAAAATCCATTGAGACGAACAAATGTGCCCCGTTTCAATGAAATGAACCAAGACATTTACATTTACGGTAGACAAATATTCCATTTTTGTGTGGTAATATAATATTCAATTTTGGCCAAGCCAAGTACCCCTAAAACTAAGTCTATATGTATTGTGAATACATTCACAAGAAAAGACAAAGGACAAACAAAAAGTGGACACAAATAAAACCAAAAAGAAAAATACAATGTGAACACTTACCTATAATATTCAATGTGTATTGTAAAGACATTTTCGGTTCACTGTTGATCTATAAAATCGAAGAAAGAAAAAAAAAAAAAAAAATTACCAGTTATTTGCAATGAATCCGATATATTTTTCTTTCTTAGAGCTAAAATCAATTTTACGCTTGCATTATGCAAAAACTATTGAATTTTTCAATTTTATGTTTTTTTCCTTTTTTTTTTCAAATAATTATCTATTCAATCTTGAAAATAAATTTTAAATTCAAATTAACTCAAAAAGAAATGTTATTATTATACTTGCCTGACATTCATATACACCTCCATCACGCAATTGTGGAAATTTTATTTGTAGTGTCCATAATGTTGAATTTTGTGGTCGCTGGACCTAAATCGCATAACGAATAATGCCAAAAATAAAAGTTAGAAAAAGATGAATAAAAGAAAAAAATTGAATACAATACAAGGCAAACAGCAATAGAAGAAAAGGAAAAGAAGACGAAGATGAAGAAAAAAAAAAAAAATATTCAAAGCATTTTCCTTTTTCCTATTACTTATTTATCACACAAGCAATAAGATTATACAACACATTCAATGACTGACAAAAAATAAAAGAGATTCCTCTCTTTAAAGGAGCAAATTATTTCAACATTTTATTGCCGAATAGCGAGAGAGTGAGGATGGGGGGAGAGAGAGAGAAAAAAAGGGACCATCATAAAATGACGAATGAAAATGTCGTTAATAAAGTGAAAGAATGCTGGAAATCGTTTGATATCAGTGAACACAGAAAAAAACACCAAATATACATTGAAATGGTGTGCACTGGATGGAAGAAGTATGTACAAAAAAAAAATAGTCGCTTTATGAAACTCAACAATTTGCCCAAAAAAATAAAGAAGAAAAAATCGCATGTAAAATATTCGTTTTCTCTTCGTCATTAAATTCATTCATACAACGAAACATAAAAAAATGAACATATAATCTCGGAGACATCGAACCATTCAAACAAATAATCAAATGATAGACAGTTTGAATGATTTTCGATAGCTCTAAACAATCATTTTAAAAAGTACTCAATTTTCATCTCTCCCACATCATAGAAACGGAAGAAAAAATGGAAAGTAAAAGAAAAAGAAAAAGAAAAAGAAAAAGAAAAAGAAAAAGAAAAAGAAAAAAAAAAATGGAAAATTTTTTTTTCCCAAGCAAATGATAAAATCATCAACTGTTAATGATTTCCTATCAACCAAAGAAAAAAAAAAACGAAATCATATTCCATTTGGCTGGTGTAAATTGCATTTCATATTTGATTACCAGAAACCGTTGATCAGATGTATAGACGGTTGAGCCTGCACTGAGAATATGAAGATCCCGTTGGCGAATCCACGACACCTTTTAAATTAAATGGGAAATAATAAAGAGAAAATGGAAATTAGTATGATTATATGTGATATGTATGTTTTAAATGATTACATTAATTTGCAATGAAAAACCGAAGGAATCATTCAAAGTTGAAAGAAAAAACAAATGAAGAGACTAAAAAAAACCAAGTTCCATCATTACTTGTAAATTCAATTTCCTTTCTTTCTTTCTTTCTCTCTTTCTGTCTGTCTGTCTCACATTCCCATGCCACATTTGGTTTCACATTTGGGCAAAGAAAAAGTGCGTCCATTTGGAGCATATAAATCAAAGCAAAATCTTACTTAATTATGTATGATTGTAATGATTGTATATAATCTTATCAAGATGTAAAGATAATTAAGACCGAATCAGTCTCTCTCTCTCACTTTCTCTCAATTTTTCTCTCTTTCTCTCTCTCCTTCTCTCTATCTTTCTCTCTCTCTCTCTCTCTCTCTCTCTCTCTCTCTTACTCTCTCTCTCTCTCTTTCTCTCTTTCCCTCTTTCCCTCTCTCTCTCCTTCTCTCTCTTTCCTTCTCCCTCTCTCTCTCTCTCTCTCTCTCTCTCTCTCTCTCTCTCTCTCTCTCTCTCTCTCTCTCTCTCTCTCTCTCTCTCTCTCTCTCTGTTTCTTCTCTTTCTCATTTAGAGAGTTGAACGGTAATTAGTCGACAATAATGAATGTTTGCGTGTGCTAAATATTGATGTGTCATTAAATGATAATAGTTGCGATGAGCTCCTTTTCATTTTCTATATTGGATGTTTGTAAATAAATAATGAATATTTGAAAATCATCAGCATCGAACTGCGTGAGAATTAATACATGTGCCATTCATTACCGTTACTGTCAAAAGCGAATAAAATGTTCATATTAATGCTTATTCCAATCAATTTCAGTAGTTAACATTAGATTAAGCATTTCATTTACAAGGAATTTTCTTAATTTCGAATTAAAAACAATCGATTCTATTCGATTTTGATTAGATCTTTGCATTTGACCACACAGCTTAAATGATCAACTTAAAAAATTACACCAAAGCCGGAATTATGCAAATGTTTCCTACTTTTTCTTCCCCGTTTTCTCTCTATTTCTCATTATGAATGCATCAACATGGCTACAAACTGATCAGCTTCGTTAAATAAAAAAAAAAAAAAAAAAAATGTTGCTATCAAAATCCCATTGAAATAAAATGGTCCAACATAATGGATTTTAACTTCCACACCATTATATTTAGCGTTTTGGTTGTGAATAACCAACCCAAGTATGCATGAAAATGTCACCCCCCGTTGCAAACGATGCCGATATCCATCCAGTTCATTTGCATATGACAGCTTTTTTTTCTATGCCATCGCTCATTTTATTCGGTGCGTCTTAACATTGTAATAAATTTACAATGTAATAATTCGAATGCGGCATTCTCGTTTGTTTTGCGTTGTATGTCGCGTCGCTTTTTTTTTTCTCTTTCTCTCTCGCATCTTCAATAAACAATCACATTTGGCTGTGATGATGCTGAAAAAAAAGCACGTTCATAATCGCATATGGATATATATATGAAGGAAAAAAAATCGGTCGACCTCTCTTTCTCTTTCGACCACTCTTTCACTTTCTCTTCCGCCTTTTCATGCTCTCTCTCTTTCTTCCTTTCTTTTTCTCTCTCTCGCTCTCGCTTTCTCTCGCTCTCTCTCTCGCTCTCCAACACTCAGTTTCGCTGAATCTATTTCACTCTCACTTTCTCTTTCTCTCTCTCTCTCTCTCTCTCAAATTCGGTTTCATTATTTGACAGCATTGAAGTGATGGAGCTGGAATGGAAATGATAGCGTGAACGGTTTAGGGCTTCATAAAATGCACATATTTAAAATTACTTGCGATTTTATGTGTTTCTCATCGCACGCATAGTTTATTCCATTTAGATGGATCATAATAACACCAAATTGATATTTATATTGGTTTTTTCGTTGGTCTCGTCCTCGGCATGCACTTTTCTTCTTTTCATCACATCACTGTTCAGTGTTTTGTAAATGATGTTCGTTTAATGTTTGTTTTTTTTTTTCTCTTTTTTTTGCGATTTTTTTTTCTACATTTTTTCTTTTTCTTTTTGCTGCCTCCGTGTTTTTGCCAATTTCAAAGCACTTGAAATGTGTAGACAAGTTTTCCCATCATGTATTTTATTTATGTGGAATTCATATGGTGTCATTTCAACCATTCAAACATTCCGATCTGTTATCGCTTTTCCGGCTCCATCAAAGGATGTTGTTCACCAAACCATTCACATCAACACCTGTGCTCCTTGTCGCCAATGTATATGCGTGATACCATTGTGTGTATGTGTGATGGTATGGCAATCGAATTGTTGCGTGATGAAGCATTCATATGAAGTATACATTTAAAATACTTGATCGAAACTGTCATTTATTCGAAAGGAAAATACTTTACCTGCTTTCGCCTACAAACATAAATAAAAACACATACACACACACACACCAACACAAAATCGTACGTATAATTTTCGATTCATGTTCCTACTGGTTCTCCTTCTTTTTTTTCCCAATTTTTATTCATTGGGTTTGGAGCGTTGCACCTGGAATGGCACGTTTTTGTGTGCATGTGTTTGCTTGTGTGTGTGTGTGTGTGTGTATGTTTGTTTGTGTATGTATCTGTGGCGCTTTATACAAGTTTTGATTAGCTTTTTCTTTATAAATCGTCCAAAGAAAAACCAAAATCACATTAACAACCATTCCATTGAAACTTCTATAGCATGGTGTTGATTTGTTATGAAAAATGTCCTTTGCTATTTACAAAAAAATATCTGCCACTACCATTGCTACAGCAATGTCAATTGCAATACCGCCACAATTTACACATTTCTCATGTAAAAGCATTTCGTAAAGATGCCATGGATTTTTTCACTTTTTTTTTTTCTTCTTCCTTCGCCTCCTTTTACTTCTTCTTCTTCTTCTTCTTCTTCTTCTTCTTCATCATCATCTTGGAATAAATATGCATAACATCGTATTCGTTTGAAAATTGATGCAAAATATGGAATAGCAAAAGATTACATGCTTTCTTTGTCTGTCGTTTTTTAAACCACAAACTGTTGAAATAGAAAAAGCGAGCACCGGTTGCATTGAACAAAAATAGGAAGAGAACAAAGAGAGAGAGAGAGAGAGAGAGAGAGAGAGTGAGAGAGAGAACGCAGAAAAGAAAGAGAGAGAGAGAGAGAGAAAGCGCAAAATAGAAAGAAAAAACTCAATGTTATTACTGACGCGAGGATTTACCCGCCAATGTTTGTGCAAGAGAAAAAGCGATCGAAATTTTTCAAACGAAAACAGGGTTTAGAGAAACATACCGAATGAGAAAAAAATGAACACGGTAATCGAATGCAGTCCAATCGGGCAAGAAGAATGGTGATGAAATGAAGCAAAGAAAAGCTACGTTTGTAAACGTATTGATGAAATGGATGCTAGGATAGAAAACAAAATCACTACGTAATTCTTTTTATTTTTTGAAATGTATAAAAAAAAAAGACAGACAAACGAACCAACGAACGAGTTAAGTCAATTGTAAGATGTCGAGTACGACGACAGCAACAGAACAAGATAACAGTCGAAAAAGTGGTACAAACTGGAAATTGAGCAGGATTTTTTGGGAGAAGTCATTGAAATAGAGAAAGAAAAGGAAGAAAAAGAGAGTGGAAGTGGAAAGAAAAATGCAGGATAAAGAGAGAGAGAGAGAGAGGGAGGGAGAGAGAGAGAGGGAGAGGAGAGAGGGAGAGAGAGAGGGAGAGAGAGAGGGAGAGAGAGAGGGAGAGTGAGAGAGAGAGAGACGAAATTAGACTGATGAAATAGAAGAAAATGAGATGGCAAAAGTGTGGCTTTTTGCAAAAGATATTCGTGAGAGAGTGAAAGCGCCAAAAAGAAAAATGAATTACATACGCTGATAATCTACATTCCGTTAGATCAGTTTTTGCTGCATAGTCATTGGAGTATGTTTTGTGTTTATTTGGTGGCATTGAAAAAAAAAATAAAATAAAATAAAATAAACGCAAAAGTATAAGAACTAAACAGAAAAATCGGTTGCACGTCTCGGTGAAAAACCAACAAAAGAATTTAGTTTCTGTAACTGCCTTGTTTATTGCGCGTATTCACTGTTTCGACAAAACGATTGACGGTACATTTGGTATCATTCGCTTTGAGTTTCTTTGGTGATTTTTCTTTCGTTTCTCATATTTTTGGTTTAAATCCCTCATTTTAAATCCTTTTTTCCACCAAAGTTTCGAGAACGAAACGAAACGAAACGAAACGAAAAAAAAAACATTTTGCCTGAACGTTTGAGTTTTCGCTGTTTTTTTTTTTTTTTTTTTTTCTTGAACAATGAACACGACATTCTTTTCAACAATTCTATTCGCCTGAGCAATATTCTTTGGCAAAGATTTTAAGTGTAAGCGCCAACTGCATAATTTGCCAAGTATCATTGTGGTACATAGCACAGACAACAGCCCATCGACATTTCGCACAAACCGAAAGGGCGACTGTGAAATACGGTACTTTCAATGACATTGCGTGCAAAAAGTTTCCAGAGAGTAAGAGAAGAAAAAAACAAGTGAAATTTTCAAGCAATGAAATGACACACAGACACACAGACACAAAACCAAATACGAAAAGACATTTTCGTGCTTGTTTTTCGATTCAAGTGTTAGCCTCTATCCATTTCAAGCACATTGTTATTTCGAATGAATGCGATAACCGTAAATTTATATGTTAATATTTTCAACAGATGATGCGACACATTGAATGTGACGCTTTTTGGCTATTATCACATTTTCGATGCCATTCACTTCTAATTCTCTTATCGGTTTGAATGTTTTTGTCGTTGTCGGCATGCATGTTCAAATTTTTGTCTTTTCGATTCAATTGCATTACAAGAAGGAAAAAAAAAAAAAAAAAATTGGTTCGATTTACTCATTGCTCTACCCATTCCATCATATCATTTGGCGGTTTATTGATGAGATCGCTCAATATGAATGCTTGAATCACTTTCGCTCCATCTTTCTTTCTCAATCTATCTCCTCTTCTTGGTCTAACTCTCTCAAACTCGTCTTTTCTCCATCTCTATTACACTTTTCGTCTGCTACTCGCTCTTTCTCCCTCTCTCTCTCTCTCTCTCTCTCTCTCTCTCTCTCTCTCTCTCTCTCTCTCTCTCTCTCTCTCTCTCTCTCTCTCTCTCTCTCTCTCTCTCTCTCTCTCTCTCTCTCTCTCTCTCTCTCTCTCTCTCTCTCTCTCTCTCTCTCTCTCTCTCTCTTCGTCTGCTACTCGCTCTCTCTCTCCCTCTCTTTCTCTCTTCGTCTGCTACTCGCTCTCTCTCTCCCTGTCTTTCTCTCTTCGTCTGCTACTCGCTCTCTCTCTCTCTCTCTCTCTCTTCGTCTCTCATTGCTTTCTGTCTCTTAATTTTCGTCTTCATTTTCATCTCCATCTTCATTTTCGTCTAGTATTTCTTTTGCGATCATCTTTCTTTTTTCGTGCCAATTTCATGACAAGCACGAGAGCTTATACATTTCGAAAAGGCTTTTGCAATATCACAAAAATCAAGAATAAAACAAAAGAAAAAAAAAAGAAAAAATGAAAGTCAAAATGTTTCAACCAACTCTCTTAAGTTACCACACTGAAATTAGATGTTCAGTGGATTTTGTCGCATTATAGACGCCAATTTTGCGTAAATTTTTTTTTTTTTGAAAACAAAACCAACAATTGCAAGAACAACAATGATAACGAAAAATGGAACTAAAATCGATTGGATTTGTACCCACAAAAGTATCTATTTGATTATTACGCGTACGCGAAAATTGGATGAAAACAACGCACTTGTGAATTTCAAGATGAATTTTCCGTAGTAAGAAACATCTGGAGATATTTGATGTTTGTCACAGAGCAATTTTTTTTTTTTTCATTTTTTTTTTTTTCGTTTTTTCGACATTTTTCACTGGTTTTCAAGCGTATTATTATTTCTTTTCAGCATACAAAGTATATACTCAAGATCTCATTTGACAAGTTATTAGAATTTCTTTAGTATCAAAAAGTGTTTATTGTTGTCGCAAATCCGATTGAGCTTTTAGTTTTTATTGAAACGCAAAATGTTGATTCAACGTCAATGTCATTTTTGTATTTTGTTGTTATATTGACGGTTACTTTGTATTCGAATTGTGTTTATAGTGGCAGTTTGTTCGCGACATGGTGACAGATTTGGTTTGATTTGATAGCAGGCTGAAATGGTTTTCTGTAAAGTGTACCAAACAAAATTACGGCGCGCGCAAATACAATTGTTAGAGGTTGAATGAAGGTAGTTTTTCTATAAATTTTATGGCATATTCCCACTTTTTTACGATTCACATATGAGACATAATGGGAAAAATGATTTCTTCTTGTTGTTGTTGTTGTTGTTGGTGTTGTTGTTGGTGTTTTTTTTTTTTTTTTTCATTTGATTTTCATCGTTGCCATAATATATATAATATGTATGAGCCCGTTTTGTGTTATTGCCATTCGCCCATTGCCATCATATCATCATCATCATCATCATCATCATCATCATGTGCCATCGATTTTCAATTAGATCAGATATTGTTTAAAATGAATGTCAATCTCTCACTCTAGCTTGCCAACGAAACAATTCATGATGCAATATTATTATTGCAATAGCGATACGAGATGCAATGCTCTGTCAATATCGTCATGTCATTGTTGGAACACAACACGCAACGATTTTATTTTATACATACATTTATTTACGGTTGTTGTTGTTGTTCTTGTTGCCGCTGAATGATTTTCCTTCAATTTTTATTTTTATTTTTTAGTTCGTCGTCATCAATTTAACTTGGTATGCATATGGATGTGAATGTGAATGTGAATGTGTATGTGTTAATTTTCTCGTTTCCTATTGATCCTTTTATTCTCTGCACTTAGTTACGCCAGTTCGCACATGCAAAAACGGATTGAAATCATATAAAAACCATTTGATCGCGATATTTATGAATGTGCACATGTCATATGCGCGCATTTTTGATGGAATCACTTTCAGAAAAATGCGGTCACACTCTGCGATGCAATAGAGTCATTTAAATCGGTGCTATGCATATATAACACTACAAAATCAATATCATCTTGAAATTTGTTGGGTTTGGGATTTTATTTTTTTTACATACTCGTAACATTCAGCATATATCAGGAAAAAAAAGCCAACTCATCGCAGCTCATTCTCTCGTCGAATTTTTTTTTCTCTCACAATCTCTTCAGCTCTCTCTATTCCTCATTCTATCTATCTCTCTATCTCTTCCTCTCTATCTCTCTCTCTCTCTCCATCTCTCTCTCACTCTCTCTCTCTCTCTCTCTCTCTCTCTCTCTCTCTCTCTCTCTCTCTCTCTCTCTTTCTCCATCTCTCTCTTTCTCCGTCTCTCTCTCTCTCTCTTTCTCTCTCGTCTCGTCTCCTCTCCCACTTTCTCATTCTCACTTTCCCTCTCACGCTCTCTTTTCCATTGTATCTTCTATCTCTTTTTCTCCTATGTGCATTTGTTTTTTGCGCGTGAAAAAATAGCAACATAAATGTTGTGTTGCGTTTTTATACTGGCGAACGCGCAATTCATGCAAAACAACAAAAAAAATATATATATAACGCTCATAAAAATGGAAACGGCAATCGAGGTCAATTTTTAGTGTATGCGCTTGTATTTTAAAATTCTTGTGAGTGCAATGAAATGGTCTGATCCATTGTAGACATACGGTATTGCCTCAAAGCCATCTTCAATTATCGTAACAAATGCAATAGACGATTTTATTACGTTCCATATGAATGATTTTAATTTTTTTTTCAAAAAGGATTTTCCCTAGACACGATTTCCTGATTTGTATAGTTTCAAACAGTCTTTGACTATGTTTTTCATACTTTATTCACAATTCAAATTGATTTTTGTGTGGTGCATTTTGTGAAAAAGAATATTTGCAATTTTTTTCTCTTTTTTTAACTTTTTTTTTTCTCTCTTTCTCTGTCTCTTTCTCTCTTTCTCTCTCTCTCTCACTCTCTCTTTCTCTTTCTCTTTCTCTATCTCTCTCTCTTTCTCTTTCTCTTTCTCTTTCTCTTTCTCTCTCTCTCTCTCTCTCTCTCTCTCTCTCTCTCTCTTTCTCTTTCTCTATCTCTCTCTCTTTCTCTTTCTCTTTCTCTTTCTCTTTCTCTTTCTCTTTCTCTTTCTCTTTCTATTTCTCTCTCTCTCTCTCTCTCACTCTCTCACTCTTACTCTCCACTTTCTCACTCTCTCACTTTCTATGTCGCTCTCTCTTTCTCTCTGTCTCTCCTTTTTTCCTCTCATCTCTAATTTCTCGGCAACATTTTTGATTACATTATTTGATTGTGGACTTATTTGATGGTCGTGCGCATTTTTTTTTTTTCTAAATCAGCAGAATTAAACCTGTGTACATTGTATATAAATTAGGGTGTTATTTGATTTTACCTGTCAATTTTAATCAAGTTTCCAGATATTTATCTAAAAAAAAAAGATGGGCATAATTCGTCTTTTTAAAGAGGTCGAGTTTTACTTAAAAATTTCACCTTTTCTCATTCTTTTTGAATATTTTCGGTTTTCTGTAATTACTCAATAGCCTTTATTTAAAAAGCCAATGAAAAAAAAAAATGTAAAAAATTGTCAATTGGTTAAACACCCTAGTACATATTATGGTATAAGCGGCCATGCTGTGGTTTACAATCGTGTTGGTATGTTTTATTTTTTGTTTGTTAAAATTGGATTTTTTTTTTTCTCCCTTTTCTATGTCCACGCACAGCAATAACGACGAATCATCATCGACGTGATCAATTTGATGAAATTGATTTTTGTGTAAAGAAGTGATTTTCTCATATAAAACAAAAATGAACAGCTCGATGACACCATATGTATATGATATATATCATGTTATTACATAATAAGGCTGGATAAGTGGAACCAATCCTTGAACCAATCGTATCTATCTCGTTCAGGAAGTTATGAACAAGTCTACAAGAACAACAACAAAGAAATGAATGGCATTCAGAAGCAAATTACTGTAACAGTTGAAATAAAGACAGAAGAGTGAGGGAGAGAGAGGGAGAGAGAGAGAGAGAGAGAAAGAGAGAAAGAGAGAGAAAGAGAGAGAAAAGAGATATGGAAAGACAAACACAATAGAAATAGAAGAAAGTGAAAGTGAAAGTATGAGAATAAGAAGGAAAAAAAGCTGTTAACAGGCCATTGAAACATAGTATTCGAAAGAATTGCTAATGTGAGTTGATGGTGAATGGCTCTAAGCTCATCTGTGGCAACACTTTTATCGCTTAAAAAGGGAAATAGAGTGCAATTTATATTATGACTTGAAATAGTGATGCGCTTATATTTACTAGTTTCATTCATCTGTGCTGGATTTGAGATTATATACATATTTTTTTATTGACATCACATCGTAACCATAACCGACCAAATCGTTGGCAAATCATATATGAATTGACGAAGACATCAAACAACGAAAACGAAAAGGGCCGTAGGAGATGAGTAAATGAGAACACCGTAAAACATCAACAGAATACAGAATATATGTGATACATTCAACACACACGCTTACGCTCACGCTTTTGCTTACACTCATACTCATACAGGTCGTTTGATGAAAATACACACGCTTATACAATATCATAACAATAATAATAATAATAAACATAAGCAAAGGTAAACTTTATCAAATCACAAAGACGATCAATGTGATTTGAGCGAAAAGACATACACAAAAGGATGATATAATAATAATACGAAATGAGTCTAATAAATGTGCTTAGCTTAAAATTCTCTTTTTTATTTTATGCGTTAAATCGATTGTATTGTAGTTTGTGTTGATTTTTGAATCGTTTGCACGAATCAAAGTAACAACGACAATGATAATACCAATGACATGGATGTTGACGAAGAAGACGCCCATTATTAACAACAGTTGTATTGAATGAATTTTTAGAGACTGAAAATGGAAAATGGAAAAGACAACGAAAATATTGTGAACACAATTTCATTTCTTTTTCTCTTCAACCGAATAATTTCATATCAGCTTCACTCGAAATAGAAATAGAAAAAAAAAAAACTTCTGGTTTGTACATCATTTCCACAGACCGGCGTAACACATTCAAATTTTAATAATGAATTTTCAAAAGTTTGTTTGCCATGGATTTTTTCACTTTTTCGTGCGCGCTTCAACAAAACATTCTATTTATTTTGTACGCACGACATTACGTTCGATATTATTTGTTCGCATAATTTTGACACGCAACTTATTTTTACAAAAATGCGAAAACACCTATCGCAAATGGCAACAAAGTAAAACGCAAAAAAAAGAAGAGATTTTTAGCGTGAAAAGTTGAAAAAAAAGTACGAAAAATCAACATGATTTTGCTACGTTCGCAATTTGACTTTTGTTATCGCGAATAAGAAGAACAAAAAAAAAAACGACAACAGCCAACCAACAGTAGCGATAGCATTCGTGCATAATTTTTATCATCAGCAAAACGGTTTTAGTTCAATGTACATAAGCTTGTGAGATATGCACGTGGAATACATAAAAAAAAAAGAAAAAGAAGAAAACTTGTACATTTATAAAAGTATAATGAGATTTAGAGTTGGTCTAATTTGAATATTGCAATAAAATATGAACGGTCACTGGGGAGAGACGGAGAGAGGGAGAGAGAGAGAGAGAGAAAGAGAGAGAGAGAGAGAGAGAGAGAGTGAGAGAGAAAGTGAGAGAAAAAAGTCGATGTTGACGGAAAAAGAAGTAATAATGATAATGCAATCAAAAGTAAGCGTAGTAAAAACGCTCACACGTGAGCAGTTGCAATTACACACATTGAAATCACTTGTGGACAAGTCCAAGACAACATATTATTCCCAGGACATATTTCATAAAATGTTGAATGAAACAAAAAAAAAAAAAAAAAATGAACAGAGAACAAAACACATTTCTGAACAGAAAAAAAAGAACCAAACCGAGAAGGAATTAAAAAAAGGTAAGCACTCAGAAACAGACGGTTAAAACTTCCTCCACTTTTTAATTCTGGATTAATTATTGCGACAGCTGACGATCAAAATGGAAATGATTGAGTTTGAAAGCATTTTCAGAGTTGTACATTTATATCTGCCACCAACTGCTGCCTTTTTAGCCACATTTCATAAATTTAAATTGCATTTTACGGAAAATCGCTTCAAGTGAATACTAATTTATATGAATTAAACGATACATATAAACATCAATTTCAGGCCATGTAAGCTTGTTCGATCATTTTATCACTTTGAGAGAATTTTAATCATGTGAAATTATACTCAAACGCACATCAAACCGAAAAATATATATATATATTCGACATGTAAATAATGAAAACGACAATTCAATCGGAAATAAGAGAGTGATGTGGATGGTACGTGGTGATCGCTTTGTTGATTCATATATTCATTTGCCGAAACGGTAACTAATGATAAATGACCATGGGAATGGGGAGTGGGACGGAAAGAGAGATAGAAAGAGAGAGAGAGAGAGAGAGAGAGAGGAGACGAAAAGATAGAAAAGAGACGAAGCTCTCTTCAGGCATAGAGAGAGAGAAAGCAAGAGAGAGAGAGAGAAGAAGAAGAGAGAGAGAAGAAGAAAGAGAGAGAGAGAGAGAGAGAGGAGAAGAAGAGAGAGAGAGGAAGGGAATGAAATGGAGATGGAAAAAGGAGAGGGAGAGAGACCAACAGAGGAAAAGGCAGAGAAAGAAAAAAAAAGAGATACCGACATATTTTATTTATAGAAAGATACAGGGAGAGAGGGCGGAAAGAATTAAACAGAGACCGAATCATTAAAGATAGGCAATATTTGCACTCGAAAAGCAAAATGACCAAAATGAGCAGAAATCTGTGTAAGCACATTATTTAATTCGTATAAGTATTTTCCATTAAACAGTAATTAATGCTTCGCTTCCCCATCAAAACATTAAATACTATACTGCTGTATATTTAGTTTGGTGAAGTGTTTGTTGGCTGCATTGCATCGTCTCTAAATCGATCATGATATATATATATATAAATGGTGTACATGAAACAGTATTGTTTCGCGGTAACATGCAAGTAAAGTGCGGTTGAATGACGATGACGACGACCAAGTGATAGGTGTATCTGTATGTGACATTAGCTGAACTCAATATTTATGTTGTGTCTCGTCAAACAACGAAAATCAGAGAAGATTTCAGAGAGAAAGAGAGTGAGAGAGAGAGAGAGAGACAGAGTGTGAGAGAAAGATAGAGAAAGAGAGAGAGAGGGAGAAAGAGAGAAAAATCGAAAGATAGTTTTGCAACGTCAAAAGGTATTTTGGGCCGGTGGCCATATCAAAAGTATAAATCAATTTAATGTGGATGCATGAGCAAAGTAAATGGTGTACTTCGTTTAGTTGCGATAATATCTGCCTGTGTGTGTGTGTGTGAGTGTTCCGTTCATGAGCACTAACCACTTTTCTATATAGATAGTTCGTTAGATGAATGGTTTACGTTATGATGCATAGGGATCACTTGTTATGTTAATGACATATCAATTTGTTTGACGGAATCTAAATCCGCCTTTTAATCCATCTGTACCGGCCGTATTCAATTCACCAATTACCATTCCGTGTAGAAATGGCCGCAAGTAAATTTTATGGTGTGGAACTAAAGCAGCGGCTCAATCACTATGTTTGATGCTAATGTTTATTCAATTATCGCCAACAAACACGAACATGAACATCAATATCAAAAGCGTACAAAAACTCTATCTTATACTGGAAATGAACATCAAACCAAAATATATTGAAAACTGTTATTTAGCGTGATGCTGTCATTTTTGACAATGTACGCTGCAATGGTGATCTCCATGCAAATCATATGTCACTATTTTAATCACAATTAGAAAATTTATTAGCAATTTTTCAATCAGTTAAAAAATAAACCGGATTTTTCATTCAAATTTTATACAAAATTATTCACAATGAATCGATTAGATATTCACAAGTAATCAATAGTTTTCTGTTTACTTCTGCCAGAAGAAAATAAAATGATCTTATTCATTTGGAAAATTTCCAATGAAGATTTGAGATAGAAAATGTGTCCTTCGATATTTTTCGAGGCGAAAGTTTTGACATGAAGCATGTAGAGTCTATTTGATAAATGAATATTTATGGTAAGAGTTACGCGTTTAATATTAAGTTAAAGGTATATTGCGTGGGTTCCAATGTTACCTTTAATGAATTATTAAATGAAAGAGAGAGAGTGTGAGAGTGAGGGGAGGGAGTTGAAGAGAGACGAAGAGTGGGAGAAGGGGAGGGAGGAAGAGAGAGAGACAGAGACAAAGAGAGATAGAGAGGGAGAGAGAGAGAGAGAGAGAGATAAAGAGAGAGAGATAAAGAGAGAGAGAGAGAGAGAGAGAGATAGAGTGAGAGAGGGGGGGGGATGGAAGGGAAGGGAATGTTACAGAGAAAGTGTAAGGGTAAACAAAAGCCAATAGATAGACGGTGTTTTGTCTAATCAAATAAAATGAAAAATTTCCGGTAAATTTTCGCACATGGAGCTCACCAATGGGTGAAATGTGTACGCATTTAACAATTTTATGCTAAAATTAGTAATTTATATTACGAAAACTGTCGATGTTAAACTATTCCTTTGGATAAAAGTACACATTCAAATGAATCATTGTGTGCCACAAGGCTTGAATGTGAAAAACCCTTTTTAGAGGGAGACCAAGGACAGATAAGCGCCACATGCACATGCTTTTGATCCACCTTTTATGTGTTGAGATAAAAAGTGTTTTGTTTCCCTAAATATATTAACATGCTGCGAGAATTAATATCAACTAGGCATAGAGAGAGAGAGAGAGAGAGAGAGAGAGAGAGAGAGAGAGAGAGAGAGAGAGAGAGAGAGAGAGAGAGAGAGAGAGAGAGAGAGAGAGAGAGAGAGAGAGAGAGAGAGAGAGAGAGAGAGAGAGAGAGAGAAAGAGAAAGAGAAAGAGAAAGAGAAAGAGAAAGAGAGAAAGAAAGAGAGAGAAAAACTATGTTCACTACATACATTTACGCACATAGCACATAATGTAACGCTTTGTGCCTTTCCGGTCTGTGTAATTCAATTGTATGTTTACTTGGATTCGCGTTCAATTGCCATGAATCTTATTGGATCATCAAAACAAATCAAATCAAATCAAATCAATTAAACGTCAAATCAACAATTGTTTCACAAACTTGAGTGTATTTATTCATTCGATGTTGCCCGAAAAATGCCGAATCAAATTGAATTAATTTCCATAAAGTTATTTACATGACATTGCTCAAAGAATAGCCGCTTTCAGTAAAGTGGCATCGCATCGAATCATATCCGAATGAATGCAAGACATTGAAATGATGAAGCAGCCGTTGCTGCCGTCGCCGTGGCTTCTTTCATCATCACCTCTCGGCTGACAATGGCACTGTCACTGCTGCTACAGAGAGGATTGACGAAATAAAAGCGTTATCTTTTTTCTCTTTTTTGCTTCATTTTTTTTTCCACGGATTTACTTGCTTTTGTTCAAAACAAAAAGCTTTCATGCAAAAGCGTCCATGGTTTTATTTGATTTGGTCTTTTCATTCTCTTGCATAACAAAATCCAATTTCTGTCATAAATTAGGAAACCAAATTTTGTGTGCCACTTTCGGGTTGTGTCTTTTTAACTCAAATATCTTTACCATCGTTTCCTTAATAATTTTGTACGGAAATGTGCCTCATCGTGTAGACAACAAATTCAATTGGTGGGCAAAATTATGCAAAAGCTCAATGCGACGAGTGAAAAAGAAGAATGAAAAAAAAAAAAAAGAAAAATATGTCACCTATATTAAAGTGAGAAATACATGTACAAGTTTCACACAGTAAATGACAAACATTGTCACCATCATTTTCATTCATCGTATTATTTATTTGAGTGACTGTGACACTTAGGCAATAATATGTTAGTCAAATGAGTTGTATTTAAACACTTATACAAGATCAAGTGAGGAAATGTACACAGTTCATCGATTTTTAGTTAAATACATGGATGTTTGTGTGTGTGTGTGTGTGTCGAAGAATCATGGTTAAAACCAAACTAAAACAAAAACCAAAAACCGTTTTCGTTTATTGCATATTTTGCAAATAACGGTGTACGCTATTATAAAATGTCAATGAATTGCCAACCCAAACACGGAAATATCAACAAAATGATACCATTTTGAACCAAATGAAGGACATAAATGGATGATTTTGGTATTTCTAAATGGCAATAAGCAACGAAAACTCCTATAAATATGTTATTTCACAAATAGCAAATTATCATCAGTAGATTAGTGTATAAAATATTTTACTTCTTTGTAACTAGGCAACACTTATGTCGATAAATTTTTGATAAGAACGCAATGAGGCTAAACTAAATGAATAGAAAAGGATGGAAAATTGCAGAGAATGGTTCGTTCAACCATTCAATTGATAACTGATGAAATGAGAACGATTTATTTAAACAAAAATGTGTTGATCAATTTCATGCATTATTTGTTAAAACGCTACGTGAAATGTATTATACCATCATCATCATCATCAACAACATTTTGCTTCGGCTAATCATTTACAAATCAAACGGTTTGCAAGAAAATCTTCAGCTTATCGGATTTCCTTCGAAAAGAAAATGAAATTCAATGAAAAATTTCGATATGATTTCGACATTACTGACGGTTTCATGGACGTCAAGCTATTTTACTTTCGCTCCCTCCTCTCTCTCTCTCTCTCTCTCTCTCTCTCTCTTTCTCATACTCTCACTCTATCTACCTTTCTCTCTCTCTCTCTCTCTCTCTCTCTCTCTCTCTCTCTCTCGCTCTCCTCTTTTTCTCTCTCTCTCTCTCTCTCTCTTCGTCTCCATTCTCTCTCTCTTCCACTCGCTCGTTTATTCTGTCCCGCTATTTCTTTCTCACAATTTTTCACTACCTCACGCTCTCTCTCCTTTCCTCCCTTCCATTCACTCTCTCTCTCCCCTTCGTTTACCTTATTTTAATACGCCCATTTGCCCAATGTGATGAAGTGAGAAACAGTATGATTACATTAATTCTCAAAAAGCGGCATAACAAATTTGCGGTATTTTAACGTTGCAAATTGCTTTGTATATTGACGGTAATGTATCCGGCTAAGAAATATAAAGTGAGCCGTAAATCTTTTAAAGTTTACAGTTAGAGCTGTTGAAGATGCGGAAATTTCTATTACACATTCAAGCATCTATAGTCGAATTTCATGTGAGAATACATTTTGCCCTCTAACAAAGACGATGTGCTATATTATTAGAACCGGAGGGAGAGATAGAGAGAGATAGAGAGAAAGAGAGAGAGAGAGAGAGAGAGAGAAAGAGAGAAAAAAAAAACCATTGAGAGAAGAAAGTAAAGCAAATTATGGAAAGATGAACCAAATGAGGGAAAAGACGAAAAGTAAAAGAGGAGATGCGTTTGAATTAGGTGAGAACATGATATGTATTGGTTTAAGAATTGAAAATAAGGAATATCAATCGATTTGTTCGGTAAGTTCAATGCCTCACTTACTCTTGAAGTTATTTTCAATGTTCAAATCATTTGCTTTACCTATCATTTGAATTAAAGCATTTATTGACAAAATACTCGACAATTTCAAGTTGTACGAAAATCCAACTATACATATAAATGTACTGGCGGGATATCAATGCGTATCAACTCAATTGCATTGCTAAAAAAAATACGTTTCCCTATATCTGCATATCGAAAATTGATCGCACCTTAGGTGCCTATCAATAAGGAGCAATTACAATAATTTATGCTTGAATATGTGCGTATGGTAAATGATATGGCATCGCGTTAACAAAATCTTTTTTTTTTACCAATTTTCAAAAGACATTGCATAATTCGTAACACTTTTGAATGGGTTTGCGTGTGTTTGAGTTTTTTTTCTTTCTCTCTCTCTCTCTCTCTCTCTCTCTCTCTCTCTCTCTCTCTCTCTCTCTCTCTCTCTCTCTCTCTCTCTCTCTCTCTCTCTCTCTCTCGTTCGTATCCTTTTTTTCCCAACTGTGCGCTTTTGTTCTGCAGATAAGCTGAATGGGCGGGAAAAAAAGGCGCATGAGACTGGGTGTTTGGTAAGTTCGCCGAAAAAAAAAACACACGAAAGAATAAAGAAAAAGAAGAAGAAGATGACGACGATTTTTCAATTTGCAAAGTGAAAAGAACACACATTCATAAAAAACTGCAAGACCAACAAGAGTGAAAGTATCGAAGCGGATAAGAAAAACTGTTCAAATACTTGAGAAACACATATCTCTGTCATTGATTAAAAAGTTTATTGCAAAGTTTACTTGTGTTTCGTATTTTTTTTTTTCCTTCTTTTTCATCTCTTCTTGTTGTGTGTGTGTGTGTGTGTGTGTGTGTGTGTGTGTGTGTGTGTGTGTATGTTTGCTAAGCGAGTTCGATTTATATATGTATTTTCAAGTTGTTTTATGTATTTATGTATTTTGTTCAACTTGAAGTGCGATATAATTATTGTCAGTGCAATTTTGTTTGACTCTTTCGAGTTTCATTTCTTTTTCAATGTTATTTATCATATTTAGGATTTATGAGCAAAATGATATGAAAGTGAAAATTTGTGGATTAAAGTGAAGAAGAAGTAGATGGATATGGATAAGGATAAATGAATGAAAATGAAATGAAATGAAATGAAAAAAAAAAAAAAAAAAAAAAATTGGAAAAAGAAAATTTATTCTGCAAGTGCATTTAGCGGATGGCACTGAATGCCCTGAATCCATATATTCCCTGAATAATCAATAACACTCTGCTTATTAATTCAATCAGCTGATATGATAGAGAGAGAAAGAGAGAAAGAGAGAGGTAGAAAGAGAGAGAGAGAAAGAGAGAAAGAGAGAAAGAAAGAGAGTGAAAGAGAGAAAAAGTGAGAAAGATCGCGTAACATTTTGTAAGAAATGGTATTTACTTTTCCCCAGCTAATCCATAAAATGTAAAATAGCGCAAAAGAGAGCGCCCCAAGATAAAATCCATAAATTTAAATGGTTTCTGCATAATTTTGTCACGCTCAACAATGAAATGTGAAGTTTTCATTTCCAACAACCAACAGCATCAACAAGAGAACCAAAATAGATGAGCAAAAAACAAAAAAAAAAAAAAAAAAATGAAACGCATAGCTCGCGCAATAAAGAATCTGACATCGTAGGTCCAACTTTGGAAAATTAAATAATTTTTTTCTATCTGCCGAAATGAAAGAAGAAGAAGAAAATTATCTAACAAACTGATTGAATTGGTAGCAAGTGGCGAACAATTTTCATGCGTACGTAGAACATTCAAAACAGCAGCGTGCGAACAGCAGCCAACACAAAACCAACTTGAAAAAAATATGTGAAAATGGCCAGATAAAGTTAGACCAAAACTGAACTGAACAAGATATTACAGTTTCAACAATAACAATTAGAAACGAAGAAAAGCGAATATGTGTGCGCTGTGTGTGAGTGTGAGTGTATGTTTTGAACGTTTGTGAATATTATGTTCGTATATACATGCTTGGAATGTATAGCGAAAAACTTGTGCCCGAATTACAGATCGAAACAGCGGACAATAATTTTCGGTGTCTTGAAACAACATTAAGAATGTGCTATTGAGGTATTTACGAACAATTCAGCAATTATTTCGTTGCGAAAGAACTTTGCCAATGGTTAAAGGAGAGGAAAATCCAAGCACATCGGTATAAAACCTACGACACTATACAAAATCTTTTGGCAGTTTCTAGCAAAACCATCCTACCACAAAATACGATCTGTGATACAAAGAGGGAACGAGCAAAGGTATCCCACTCCTCCGGGAAATTGAAACGGAAACAGAGACGGTGAGGGAGACGAAACTATGAGAGCGAGACAGATAGAGTAAGGGAGACAGAGACAGAGAGAGACGGAAAAAGAGAGACAGAGAGAGAGAGAGAGAGAGAGAGAGAGAGAGAGAGAGAGAGGGAGGGAGAGAGAGAGAGAGGGAGAGAGAGAGAGAGAGGGAGAGAGAAAGTGAAAGCGGCAGAAAAGAAGGAATGAAGGTGAAATGAAACAGAAAATGAAGAAAAAAAAAGCACATACCAGAAGAATGTTTACCGCACATTTTTGCTCGCTTCATCATTATTATAACTTTATAACCGAAACTAAACTGCTGTAACTTTTGCAATGTTAAATGTGAATGTGAATGTAAAACGATGTCTAGTAAATTTTCACATGAAAAAATGCTCATTCTCATGCATATTAAAATACAACGCAGGTATAACGGCGGAACCAAATGAGTATGAGAGTGTATATTAAGAGCATTCCACATATTCTCTCAACTACGTGTACAGACACCGCACATTATATAACTAATGCGCTGAACATTGCGAGAAAAGAAGAAGAAAAAAAAAAACCCAGAGAGAAAGAGAGGGGGGAGGGGGGAGAGCGGTGAGTTTGAGGAACAACGGGATATGGAGAGTGAGAGCATGAACGAAAGGCATTAAAGAAAGGCAGTAGAAAATGCGTTACAAAAACATGCCATAAATAGTTTATCTGGTGTGGTGGTAGTGGTAGTGGTAGCGACAGTGTTAAAATACTATTTGCCGCATGCACCAACTTGAAATCTCATTCGTTCGCACATAAATTTTTGGGCATTTGGAAAACTTTTCTCAGCTATTCATACTCACATACGCATTAAATTTTTGCTTTTTACTGCCTCGCAGCAATTATATGTACGAAAAGTTTTAATACAGAAAATGGGCTCTGAGTCCTGAAATTGATGATATGATTCAATCGATTTGCAGCACTTCATTGACCGGATCCATTTTGGTCCATATTTTCGGATATTTACAAAATCCAAATGTATTTTATCGATCATGCTATATAGTTTGACAATTGATGGGCAAAATAAAGAAATTTCGAATACCGTTCGTTGCTGGATTTCTGCTACTTTTCTTTTTTTTTTGTTCTTTCACTTTGTTCAATCTTCGTATTTGGCTAAGATTTTCTTTCGAAACTTTTGACATTTAGGATTCTTCACAATTTGTTTGTTTGTTATTCTAAAGATTAGATCATTTTCTTTCTCTAAATATATCTCTCTCTTTTTCTTTTTTCCATTTGTGTATCTTTCTGGTTCACACTGAGAGTGTGATAGTTTTTCCCTTTCAATATGCCTCTATTCGTTTTTTTCTCTCTCTCTCTCTCTCTCTCTCTCTCTCTCTCTCTCTCTTCTATCCACAAAATATTTTCCCATATAAACAAAAACGTATTGGCTAAAACTATTATTCTCTATTTAAAGTTTGGTTGATTGTGTGCTAGTGGTTCCAAAATCACGCCTCTCTCTCTCTCTCTCTATCGCTCTCTCTCTCTCTATCACAAACACACTCTCGACTTTGATCACTGAATATTAAGTTGCGTCATGTGAATAAGTGTACACTTTCTACACAGGGAACACAATTTTTAACTAAACGATGGCAAAAAATTTCAAAACAGAGAGAAAGAGGGAGATAAAGAGAGAGAGAGAGAGAGAGAAACAGAAGAAGAAGAAGAACCACACGACCAAACGATGAACATAACTGGAACTCGATACATAGCACCCTGATATGTTGAAAATGAAATACGAAATGCAAAGCACATAAACGTAGAATGCATTGCATGATGTGCATTTTGTAACTTGTCTCCCATATCTTTAATGTATAGTTTGCTTGAAGATAGGAGAGGAGACAGTGGATGTTACCACTGCAGACGTATACACATAAGCACATCTACACACACACAAATTCATAATAATGATGGCAAAATGTGTGCTTGGCGGTGATACATCAAGTGATTTTCTAGATTTTAAAGTTTGCACTAATGCAAATTTGTGTGCCAAAAATATAAATGTGATATCATTTAAAGCCAGTAATTCAACTTTTCCTCCATACTGGCATTCGATACTAGCATCGTTTTTCCACAGAACATAGTAACGCGATAGAAATAGAGAGAGAGAGAGAGAGAGAGAGAGAGAGAGAGAGAGAGAGAAAGAGAGAGAGAGAAAGAGAGAGAAAGTGAGAGAGAGAGAGAGAGAGAGAGAAGAGAGAGAAAGAGAGAGAAAGTGAGAGAGACAGAGAGACAGAGAGAGAGTGAGAGAGACAGAGAAAGAGAGAAAGAGAAGGGGAGACAGAGAGAGAGAGAGAGAGAGAGAGAGAGAGAGAGAGAGAGAGAGAGAGAGAGAGAGAGAGAGAAAGAGAAAGAATAATAGAAAAATGAAAACATCTAGAACAATGCCTGAACAACACTGATTTCGATGAAAAATGTTAAGTCATTAAATCAAATTTTTACATCCACTTTTCGCATCATTTTCGGATTCATTCGACACTCGCATGAATTGTATAAAGAGAGGAAAAAAAAAATTATATTTCGTTCTAAAATTACTTGCAAAACTGAATAATAATATTAAGACGATTCGGCGAAAAAGCCGACAGAGCAGAAAAATAAACGCATCAAACGAAGAAGAAGAAGAAAAAGAAGAAGAAGATGAAGAAGAAAAAAGACCGCAAAATCAAACTATACTTCTCACAAGAACCGTTTAGCTGTTGCCGATGGTGTATTCATTTGCCAAAATTGGACGAATTACATCTTCTCAATGGCTAATACAATCAACAAAATCAAATCGAGTTAAGTCAAATAATGGTGCGATTGTCTGCCAATTACACAATTTGCATTTACATGCGAAAACTTGGTTGAGAGCGTTTCATTTCCAAAAGCACGCACGAGCGCTCATTACGGGATAATTTTGCACAGCTCTGAATAACATTTTTGATTTTATAGACGCGCGACATAAAATAGCTCAACGTAAATGTGCTCAAGACACACGGCCAAATGTGCAAAGACGCTGTACCAGCTACAATAAAAAAAAAAACAAAAAAAAAAAAAACAAAAAAAAAGAAAAGAAAAGGAAAAAAAGAAATGAACATGCACAAGAAAAAGAAGTCAAAAGAATTAAAACCGACGGAAGGATCATATTTATCACGGGCAAAAGTTCTGTTCAGCATTCAAAGCATATAAAATATTTAAGACCCCGTTGAAAATATGGAAAGCACGAAAATGATACGAAAAAAAAACCTTTTTTTCTGCATAATGAAATCGAAACTTTTAAATGGTCCACTTTTCGAGTTAAAAATGAATACATGTTTGCCTCTGAAATTACTATCGAGTAGAGATAAAGTCGCGAATTGAAGCAAAAAAAAAAAAACAAAACGAAGAAGAAGGAGGAGAAGAAGAACAAGAACAAGAAGAAGAAGAGGAGGAAGAAGTAAAAATGCTTGAACATCATCTAATTTTCGGAGGCCCACAATGATTACAACTTGCAATGGCTGTTTCGCTTCAGCAACTAAAAGAGATGGTATTGTTGCAAAGAAACCAATTACCTAAACTATTTATGGTGGCCGAATGGAAATGAAAGGCAACAAACGGCAAATAATGGTTCACGGAACGTCAGTGCTAAACGAGATAGAGAGCATTAGAGAGAGAATGAGAGAGAGAGAGAAAGAGAGAAAGAGAGAGAAAGAAAGAAAGAGAGAGAGAGAGAGAGAGAGAACGAGAGACTGTGTGTTTGTTCAATGTCGGTTAGTTCGTTCGTTCGTTGGTTTTTTTTCTTTTCTTTTTACTCTTTCATCTTCGTCTCTCCATAGAACAGCATTGGATATGCTTACACAGCATATGCCATGGTTCCGTTGTGTTTTCATATTTAAATTTCGTAAAATGTGGCCTTCATTTTATTTGTATGTATTTTGTTTGCTCTTTTTTTAGCCTTATTTTCTCTCATTCCACTTGAAAAAATCCAAAACAATGAAATAAATTTCCGTTTTATAATTGAGCAATGTTCACAAAATGCAATGTTTGCATATAATTTGTTTGAAATTTAAAATATCAAATATCAAATGAAAACTTGCGTGGTGGTTTTTCTTTTTTTTTTTTTTTTTGTTATTTTCTTTCACCATCACTTTCAATTCTAATGCTCGATTTTATGAATACAAAATAGATGATCATTTTTTGTTATTTAATTCATTTTCTCATTGTTGAAATGATTGAATTTATAGAAGAGAGAATGAAAAGCTTTATGGGAAAATCGGCAACTATTTCGTTAAAAAAAAAAAAAAAAAAAAAAAAAAATTCGCAAAGAAATATTTTTGAAAAGAATTTGAAAAATTCGTTAGATATGCAATGACAAGACATGCGGCCTGAATATTTTCGCAGCCCCTCGGAAAAAAAACTTGCAACAAAATCATCCAAATATATGCTTTTCTCTTTCCCCAGATTTGTGCGATTTTTTTGTCATTTGCTTATGTCTAAATACTTGTTATTGTTGTTGTTCATTTCATGGCCCTGTGCAATGATATTGGTGAATATTAAATCAAAGTAAAATACAAGATGTGAGTGGAATAAATTAAAGCGAAAATAATTGAGATTCTAAAATCGTATGTTATTCCATACTTTTGCATTTAGAAAATGATTGAAAATTCCATGAAGAGATGAAAAATAAAAATGGATCAGATCACTATTTCAATGTTCACCATATATAGTGAATGAAATTACAAAACTAATTTAGATGAGTCGTTGAGGTTTCAGGTGATTTCAATGAACTTTGAATGCGAAATACAAATTAAATGCTTGAATATTGAACCAGAACCAGAAACAGAACCAGAACCAGAACCCAAACCCAATACGGATTTTTAACGTAAATCATACTTTTAATATTTTAGCAAAAATATCAACGACGGTTGCTTTTGGCCGTAACATGTAAACTATGCTGATTTAGCTCGAAAATTGTGCGCATATTTGTGTATTTCATTTCAAACGAAAAGAATAATAATCTACAAACAAAAATAATATACAATTCCAAAAATAAATTCCGTTTTTTTTTTTCTTTTTTCTTTGTGGTTTATCGTATATTTTCGGCGACGCATTTGGTTTTATTTTTTTCAAATGATTCGTCAAATGAGCTTTTGGCTATGTCAATGTTATTAACATTTTTTTTTTTTTTTAAGAAAAAAGGAAAAGGAAAATAACCGTATAAACCAAAGACTGTAAATAACGGCAATTGCTTGGTACACCGTGAGCAATAACTCAGAAAATCCATTATGAGTGAAAAAACAAGAAGAAGAAGAAGAAGAAGAAGAAAAAAACAACAACAATCCGTTATACAAGCAAATAGCAACAATCCGTTTGAAACCATATAATAACTGCCGAAATATTTCAATTAGTGCATTTCTTTCATGGACTATCAATTTTCTTGGCGAATTGGATATTTATCCGTGGTCTAAAGTTCCTCATTAATAAATTCTTTGCGAAAACCAAGTAAACAAACAAAATACATACATCAACAAAACAAAGAAACAAAACAAAATTAAAGGAAAAATATTTTCGCACTCATTTTGCGCGAAATATGAGCATTCACCACTATTTTTACTTGCTCATTGGTTTTTGCTTGTTTTTTTTCTTGTGAAAATGTTTATGAAGTGTATCGTTGTCGATTGAAATACGTTAGCAAGGGCTAAAAACTTTTCTCGAGCATTTTTTTTTTCTCTCTTCTCTTTATCATCATCCTTCCTTCTTCCTTACTCTATTTTTTTGTTGTTTTTTTTTTCTTCTCTTTTTCTCTTTTCTTCATTCTTCATTCTGAGTTTTTCATTCCATACAATTCTGTCTCTTTCTGTTCGTCTTTGCTGTCCATTCTCATAGTTTTCGCCGTTACAAACACTATTCGTTCGTTATTCATGAGAGCACATCAGGGATAATGAAGATTAAGCAAACCATTAGTCTTTTGTAATAATCGTTAATAAAAATCTTGTAATCGCTTTTGCTTCGAATGAAGTTTAAAATAAATTTTCCTGTATATATAATTATGTATACATATAGACTATGAATTTTGGTATTAATGCTAATTATTTCCTCAAAAATTGTGAAAATGCGATGATTGTGACTGCAATTTTTTATATACATAAATGTAATTATTAGTTAGCCGACTATTACTGTGTTACTGTGTTTGAGTTGTGCATATTTTATCAATTATATGGTGCATTAAAATCTCAAAGTAATGCAATGACACACAGTTATGTCTAAACACAAATAGCAATTAACGATGGTAATTGCAAGGAAAAAGATGAGCCAGAGAGAAAGAGAGATAAGAATGGGGAAAAAGAGAAAGAGAGAGAGAGAGAAAGAGAAAGAGAAAGAGAGAGAGAAAGAAAGGGGGGAGAAAGGGAGAGAGAGAGAGAGGGAGAGAGAGAGAGAGAGAGAGAGAGAGAGAGAGAGAGAGAGAGAGAGATAAGAATGGGCAAAGTGAGAAAGAGGAAAAAAATGCAGTTATTTCATAATTTAATTAACGACATTACAAATTTCAATACAAAAATTCCATTTAAAAATGAAAGAAAAAAGAGTTGCAAGACACTGATTTCCATATTCAGATATCTTAAGCTTTTATATACTAGTAGATACAATAGATGCGTATGTATTTTTTTATGCGATTTTTTTTGTTTTCATCAACTTGTTTATTCTTCATTTGTATATTGCGTTAAAAAGAAAAATACTGAAAAAACAAAAACGAAAAATCAGTAGAAAAAGGGAAAATGCTGAAGAGAAATAAAAAAAAAAAAAAAAAAAAATGAAAAAATCAACACAAAAACGGAATTTATTAATTTTAGCTTTGACTTGGTATGAGAATAAATGTTTAAAGCGGTGAATCCGCGACATAACAACAACATTAAGATCCATAAAACGTTTAATACAAACAAACAGATTCATACAAAATGCAAGCAAATTAATAAATCGAGGAAAAAACCAATTCATTGAGAAAATAAGAGGCAAGAAAATCCTAAAGAAAAGCTCAATGCGAAAGACGGTATCGAAGGAAAAAATGTTCATTGCATAATCTGGAATTTTTTTTTTTCTCTTCTTTTTCTGTTTTTTTTTTTTTTTCTTTTTTTCGAAACGTTTATTTAGCGGGTGCATCGTTTGTGTTGAAGGCATTTTGTTTTGCACAGCAAGCGATCTACCATTAATGTAACGATATTTGTCTGTATGAGTATGTGTGTTTGTGATACTTTAGCTGCATGACAAAAGAAAAAATAGAAAATCATCGAGAATCGTGTGATGCTACTAATGGAACATTGAATTTTTTGTAGCAAAATCCATGAACCGTGTATTAGCAATCACGATAAAGGCGACAAATATTTTCACTACTTTGCAACACACGCATATTCTGTTCTTGTCCTGCAATGTGAATTTCTTCTTTTTTTCGCATGGTTATTTCTCTCTTATCGTTGGTCGGTTGCTTGCCTATCTGCCTTCCTGCCTGCCTGCCTGCTTGCCTGATTGCTGGCTGTTTGCTTACATTCTGCCACACTCAAAAATGTTCCTTGTCGTTCGCATCATGACATTGAAAAATGCAATTAAATAAATTATGTGCCACTTTATAAAACGTTTTCTAGATTATTAACGCTGATGAAGATATTTTCACGTATTTGCCGTTGCCGACACACTTTTTTATTTCGCATATTTTCACTATCATGGGTAATGTGTGTATGTGTGTGTGTGTGCGCCACGTTCCAGTGTTGTAAGTACATACTCATTTTCATCTTCAGGCCAGATTGGATGCAGTTCTATTTTATTTCCAAACTCTTTCTCACTCGCTTACTCAGTCTTTCTATCGGGCTCTCTCGCTCTTACTTGTTCTCTTTACTCTCTCTCTCTCTCTCTAGGTCTACCTTCTGAGTCTATCTTGCTTTTTATTGTACTTTCTCACTCCCTTTCTCTCTCTCTCTCTCTCTCTCTCTCTCTCTCTCTCTTTCTATCTGTCTCTCTGTCTCTCGCTCCCTTTCTCTCTCTCTCTCTCTCTCTCTCTCTCGCTCTCTCTTTTTCTCTCTTGTTCCCTTCCTCCTCATTACTCTCTCTCCTTTTCTCTCTATTTCTCTCTCTCTCTCTCTCTCTGTCACTTTCTCTCTCTCTCTCACTCTCTCTCTCTCTCTCTCTCTCTCTCTCTCTCTCTCTCTCTCTGTCACTTTCTCTCTCTCAATCCATTCGCCCTTCTTCCCACTTTACACCAAATATATGTATTGAGCATTGGATGGTGTTGTCGTTACTGATGAAGATGATGATGTTCACACAGCATGAGAAATTTAATAATGGTACCATATTTTCAGCGATTGAATTAGCCTGTGCTCTTTACTGAATGAACATTTCTAGCATACATTCGTGCATGAAACAATTGAAAAACACACACACAGTCGAAAAAGAAAAAAAAATATGTGGCAATAACTCGGATTTCATGATGTTAGATTTGAAATTAGCTAAAATAAAAAACCTGCATTCAGTTTGGTTGTGATATGATTTATTCATTTTTTTTTTTCTTTCTTCATTAAAATACTTCTTGACGGTGATTATACCTAATATTGTTGGTGGTTTGTCCATTTTTCTAATTATGAATAATCGGAAGTGACATTAAATTGCATTATAATTGTGGTTTATGCATGTGACAGATGAAAAAAAAAAAAATTTAATTTTTCAAAATGATTCAAATTAAATTTGCACCAATTTTCGTTTTTCATTTTACTTTAAACGAAACCAAGCAGTTTGAAGCTTGAGCTTTTTTTTTCCCCCATTTATTTTTTGTTTTTTCTTCAAATAAATAATAAAGAAGGAAAGAAAAAAAGAAACTGAGCAAGAACATTGTGATACAGTTGTTATGTCTTCACTAAATAACGACAATGTATGCATATGTGTGTTAATGCTTGCGGGCTTCATGTTGACATCATTGTGAACATTGGTGGCATGTCACATACAAAACGTATGCACTATATGAAATGGCACTTTTTTATTAGTTTTTTTTTTTTCTTTTTCTTTTTTATCTTGAATGCATTGTCAATCTAACCTGTATCTTTTCTCCTATGAGATTCACTATTCATATAATGGCAAAAGTTTTTTTTTTTTTTTTGGTTTTTATGGTTATTTGAAACTCGAAAATGAGAACGCAACTAGGAGCGATCAAAAATGAAATGAGGCAACACAAATAAATTTTAGAATATACACACAAATACACAACTGAATGAGATACACACTAGCAAATGATCGGAATGCATACAAAATAAATTGAATTAATGACACGGTCGCCTTCGGAAACTTGAGGTAATGATTGCTATTTCAATTTTTTTTTTCTTCCATTTCTCGATTGAAAGTGATTTCAAAGTGATTCTTTAATTGTTGACATTTCTCGTTCGTTTTTTTTTTCATTCTTGTTCTTCTCTTTCTCTCGTTCTTTCCTTCTTCTTCTCTTTCTCTCGTTCTTTTCTAAATTCTCATGGCAAATAGAAAGCATTCGCCAGCACAAGATTTCTTTTTCTCTATTTTCAACAAACTGAAATAAATCAACGGAAATTGTTGTTTTGTTCCATTTTCTTTATTTAATAAACAATATCCAAGCATCAACAATCAGGATTTCTTTTTTTATTTTCATTTTTTTTTTTTTTTTTTTTTGCTCGCCTCTTTCAAAAAGTGAAGAATATTCAATGATTTAAGTAAACTTTGTAATCATTCAATGCAAAATAAACATCAACATGCACGTTTTGCTTCATAGATTTTTCGCTTGTTCTTGTATGTACTAATAAAAGTACAAGAGACCGATTTTGCTTTATGCTTGCTTGCTATGGTTTTTTGCCATATTTCATTGAATACCATGACGCAAGCTCGGTCAATGTTTGTCAATTGCATGGAATGCAGCCTATTTTCTAAAATATGCACTTATTTCCATAGAAATATTTCAATTTTATTGATTTTCTTTTTTTGTGTGTGTATATATATATATATATATATATATATATATATATATATGTGTGTGTGTGTGTGTGTGTGTGTGTGTGTGTGTGTGTGTGTGTGTGTGTGTGTGTGTGTGTGTATGTGTGTATGTGTCATTATAGGCAAACAATGTTTGGAATCTTTAGGAATTTCGTATTGATTGACCCCATTTTATTGAAATAAGAGCGCAATGTGACCAAGATCGCACGTGATGGCACCATTTTTATTGGTATTGATCAAATGAAATTATCAAGATGAAAGTTTATGCAGAAATTCTCGATTTCTTTTCTCTTTTCTCTTTTAGCTTTGAGAAAAAAAACACACACACACACACACACACACACACACACACACACACACACACACACACACACACACACACACTGCCATTCCATATGCAATTGATCTTTTTGTAAATGACTTCCATGCAATTTGATGGTAATAGTATGTTGCAAGTGCAACGAACTTCAATAAATTCATCTTATTTGTTCGATTTAAACTTTGCACAGCATATATACATTTCCTGAAATGTCCATTTGCAGATGTTACATTCAGACTTTCATCTGAGATACGTATACGTGCAATATATTTGCCATGATAGTGGCTTAATAAATGCAAAATTACTACTCAAAGATGAAACGAACACAGTGTGACACGCACAATAATAATGTTTATTTTCTATACACTAAAATCGTATTTTGTTAGCGATTCACAATGATGCGGCTATGTATGCATATACGAAAATCCCAGATGGCAATCGAAATGTCACAGCAATTGATGTACATTTTAGCACAAATATATTCTCTGCATATCAACAACATTGAATGTCACATACATTTATCAAAATAAATGTTTTGAAAGGGAGGAAGGAGGCGAGATATGGGAGGACAGAAAGAAATGGAGAGGAAGAAAGGGAAAGAGAGAGGAAAATAAGTAAAAAAATTAGAGAGGAGGAGAAGAGGGAGAAGGACACGATGGAGAAGGATACGAGGGAGAAGGAGACGAGAAAGAGGGTGTCGACGGAGAAGGAGACGAGGCAGAAGGAGACGAGGGAGAAGGAGACGAGGGAGAAGGAGACGAGGCAGAAGGAGACGAGGGAGAAGGATACGAGGGAGAAGGAGACGAGAGAGAGGGAGTCGACGGAGAAGGATACGAGGGAGAAGGAGACGAGGGAGAAGGAGACGAGGGAGAAGGAGACGAGAGAGAGGGAGTCGACGGAGAAGGATACGAGGGAGAAGGAGACGAGGCAGAAAGAGACGAGAAGAGGGTGATGAGAGAGAGAGAGAGATAAAGGAGGAGAAGTGGAAGAGGATGAGGGAAGAAGAGGGGGTATAGAGAGAGAGAGAGAGAGAGAGAGTA
>JAQOWM010000438.1:5322500-5382500 GCA_029041755.1 Resseliella maxima
CCCCTCTTTCTTTCTGTTTTTCTCTTCTTTCGTTTTTGCTTGCGTTTTTCATTTTTCTGTGAGCATTCTTTGTTTATTCATTGGTCTTCGAATTGCACACAATCTATTCCATCTCTTTATACAGTCAAAAAGACCACAAATATAAAAGAACCAAGTAAAAACATTATTATTATCACTATCTGTGTGCTTCTTTTGTGTTGTTGCGATTTTATTCACTCATTTTTTTTTTTCTTTTTTTTTTCGTTCGGTTTGACTTTTATTTTAATTTTGACTCGTTTTCTTATTATAAACATATTCACCACTTTTCGTCGCCAGTTGCAGTGCAAAATGACGATATGGCAATTGTAATAGTTTTAAATTTGACCATTAACATTAACCGTTGTCAATAGCATTATGCTTAAGCATGGTAATATCATAATATCGCTTCATTTACTATAAACATTTCCCTCGATTCATAGTATAGCTTACATTTTCTTTTTTGTTTATCCTTCCTTTCGCTCATCCCATCATTCTCTCTTTCTCTCTCTCTCTCTCTCTCTCTCTCTCTCTTTCTTTCACTCTTTCTTTCCCTCTTTCTTTCTCTCTTTCTTTCCCTCTTTCTCTTTCTCTTTCTCTCTCTCCCTGACCTTTTCCTTTCACTCTTTCTTTTTCAATCTCCGTTTTTTTTTTTATGTATTCGCGTCTTATTCGCGTACAACCATATTCAATGTTCATGATGGCAGACTTATCGCAAAAGTTTTCGTTGCCACTTTAACACATTACGTTCGTATAATATTCAACCATATGAGCTTATTTGCACACGAAATCACACATTTAGATGGAATAAAACTATGATATTGATTTTCATATTAAATTTCATCTCGTTTTCTTGCTCTCACACTTTCCATTTTCTACAGTCATATGCATGTATATATTTTCCACATTTTTTTTTTTTTTCTTCTGATTGTGCTGCTCTGCAAATTGCCAGAATGATGTCGCCATCATCGCAACACATTCGCCAAAACAACGTGCCGAAACAAACATGAAAAAGCAACATCAAAGCGAAATATAAATAGAAAGAAATTGTGAAATTGTGCTTATTGTTTGCTAAAAAATATATATATGATGCAAATCAGGTAAATAAATTTAACACAAGAGAGAGAGAGAGAGAGAGAGAGAGAGAGAGAAAATACCCCAAAATTGAAAAAGAAAAATATTTTTATTTAAATAATATAAATGCTAGGTCGAATTGCTTTTTCATATGAATCAAAAAAAAAAAAAAAAAAAAAAAATGGTAAAAGAGTTATTCTGCTTTAAATGTGAAACAGATGAAAGTACTAATAATCATGGAATTGTAGAACCGGAAGATGAACTGAAAGCAAAACGATTATAACCGCAAAGGGGAAAAAAATTATTTGCATTCATATAAGTTAGTTAGTCATTCATTCTGTTAAAGTGTGCCCGGCTTTTTTTTTTTAATGCTACTGCCCCAGTGTTATGGAATCCGATGATTTTTTTCGCTTTTATGCTCTAGGTCTCGACGTATTTTGCGTGGACTGGCGATATTTTTTCAATTTTTCGAACGTTTAACTTTTATTCTCTTAGGCAATTTCTCTCTCTTTTTTTTCACTCTCTTTCTCAATCCTTCTTTCTATCCTTCTTTCTCTCTCTCTCCTCCTCTCTTCTTCTCTCTATCTCTATCTTTCCCTCTCCCTCTCTTTCATCTTTTTCTCTGTCTATCATCCCCTTGTCCCATTTCTCCCTTTTTAAAAATCCTCCACATTGTGAATTTCTACTCAAATCATCCTTTGATGCGTCGTTTGTTTTCAATACACATTTGCCTCATTCAAACACACTAAATTGTTTCTTTCATTTTTTTTTTTGTTGCGTGCCTTCAAAATGTCTAGAAAAAAAACGTTCTCTTTCTCTTTCTCTTTCTCTTTCTCTTTCTCTTTCTCTTTCTCTTTCTCTTTCTCTTTCTCTTTCTCTTTCTCTTTCTCTGTCTCTTTCTCTTTCTCTTTCTCTTTCTCTTTCTCTTTCTCTTTCTCTCTCTCTCTCTCTCTCTCTCTCTCTCTCTTCTTTCTCTCTTTCTCTCTCTCCATATTACTATACACCAATTTGGTTACATTTTCCTTTTGCATTTATTTGCGAAAACCGCACATGTTTATTCAAAAAAACGTAGAAATTTTGCTTTGTTCATGTGTAACAAATTATTGAACTGGCTAAAACTCATTTGCAATATACATTTGAAAAACCTAAACAAAAAATGAAACGATTTTTTGGTCCCAAAATAGTGAGTATAACATATTCAGGCAAAATCGGTATGATCCCACTCTTACCTTATTTCGCGAGATAATATATATATATATATTTTTTGGTCAATGGTGAATGAACGGCGAAAAGAAAAACCGAAACCATACCAATGCTTAGTTCTCCATGTCGGCCGTTTCATTTTATTGCACCGAACGGAATGGAATGGAACGAACAAACGAGAAAGTGTGTGCACGATGGTTCTCTAGTTTCTAGAATGTAAATTCATGCTATGGTTTAATCTATTTGTTATTTTATGATAAAAAAAAAAGAAAGAGAACAAAATATGTATACATATGGTATAGCAAACGGCGCATACTGACCATACAAGAGAACACAACTGCCGCTTGTCACTTGCTTGCACAAAAAAAAAAAAAAAAAAAAATGAAAAAGAAAAAGAAAAAAAGCGAATTGAGATCCAACATAAGAAGATTTCATATGGATATTTACTTTATGCTTTGTTAAATGCATTTACCCGGCTAAATTCAAGGAAAAATGAGAGCTTAACAAAACAAAACAAAACAAAAAGACCATCATTCATCTGGAAATGTATTTTTCTTAACGGTGAGTTGGAAAATTGCACATATTTTGAAATGTGTGTTGTTTGTTGTTGTTGTTGTTCTTGGACTTTTTTCTTCCTACTTCGCCCCCCCTCCCTTTTTGCCTAAGCCTTTGAACCGTTTAGTCTCTTTTCAGATCAAACACAAGCACGAGAACAAATCGAAGCAACAGCAGAAAAAAAAAATGAAAAGAAAAATTGAAAGTTAGAGAGAGAGAGAGAGAGAGAGAGAGAGAAAAAAAAAAGAAACGATTTCAAAATGCTGGAAAAGCTTGATCCAGAAAATTGGTTTTCCTTATAACCGATTTGAAAGTCGTGCTGGGTGCCTGTGTATATGTTTATATAGACACATTCGTCAATATATTAAGTTTAGATCAATTTTGTGCTGTGAATAATAGCATTTTACGGTACCGTAAACTGAGGTTGATGTGTGTCATCAATGAAACCACTAGTGTAGTCTATCGTCCAACAATGGACGAGCATAAACACGATTCAGCATTCCAAAATCTATATATTTATATATTAAGATATGTATATCATGAGCAATTGACCGAAAACAGACACAACAGTGGCGATGGCAAGCAAGCAAGCAAACAAAACGACATCAGCAACAGTAACACCAAAAAATTGTCTCTGAGCTGCCCTGAACACTCCAGCATCCCATCCTTCCACAACGTTCGTTAACAATAGCCTTTGTGTTGGCTTCAAAATATACACAACAAATGAAACGTAGTAAATCTGATGAAAGACAACATTTTCCAATTTCCCACTAGTATCTTTGCTATTATCTTCATTTCTGTGCTGTTTTATCGGCTCATGTCGTAACATTGCACCGTACACTTGCTCCCTTGATCTTTTGTAGCAACGATGCTGTTTTTCTTCTTTTTTTTTACTCATCGTCGTGTTCGCCGTTGTCGTCGTCGTCATCATCATCATCACTGCCATACTTCAGTTCGACTATTGCTGTTGCCTTTTTGTTTGTTTGTTTTCATCTCTTTTTTTTTTTTCTTGCTGCTTTTTATTTTCAATTTTCTACATCGTTTTCGCTTTTTGAATACATTCACTTGTGACAAGAATATGGCGCGTTAGCAAAGCATTGTTGCTTCAAAAATATTCAGAGTAATTCGCACTGAATTTAGAGCAAAAGAAAAAAATGCGGCAACATTTCACTTCTAGGTATGTTGTCTTCGATCGAATAAAACGATAAATAAATATTCGTGTATTCGGAGAAAATGTGCATCACAACATCAGTATGCGCCAGTGCGTTGTGATTTAAATGAAACATACACCGCTCTAATGCATGAATTTTTCCAACAACTTTAAACGAAATACACAAATTTATGTAGAGAAATGTTGTAACATTGCTATGGATTTTATTCTTGGACGAATATAAAGATTTTTGCTGGAATTTTCACTTTCAATAGTTTCAATGAAATTCTCAGTGATTCACCGATCGTCATGCAATTTCTTGTGATCAACTTAACGTATATAGCAACCACCGTGTGATATTCATCGTGAGTAGATGTATTTGTCTGTCTGTCTATCTTTCTTTCTGGTTGTTTGTTTGTTTGTTGATGGTTACTCTGCTGACTGACTTCAATTTTCAAGACTATACTCGCATTTCTACTTACCATAGATATTGCGAAAAACTATGCGTTCAACCAAGCGCAATGAAAACAACATTGAACAAGTATTCAGCATTAGAAGTGCTTTGATTTTATTATTTGCAAAACATACATTCAAACAAAAGCTCAACCGTATTTTTGGCCCATTCACATTGCACAGATTTCTCTTATCCAGAAATGAAAGAATTTTTGGTTTTTCATTTTCTCATGGCCATATGGTTTCATTGCTTTTATTTTATTCTATCTAGTCTTTTTGGCTTTTACTCTTGGTATCTCATTTTCTTTCTATCCCTTTTGTCGATCCTGTTCGTTCTCGCTTTCTCTTTTAGTCCCTCTCGGGGCTCTCCTTCTGAAGAATCATTTCTGGGCTCGCGGTACCCATCTGTTTTTCTCTATAAGTCTCTCTATCTCCCCTTAAGTCTCTCTCTCTCTTTCTCTCTCTTTCTCTCTCTCATACTCTCTCCCTCTCCCTCTCTCTCTCTCTCTCTCTCTCTCTCTCTCTTTCTCTCTTTCTCTCGATCTTTCATTATCTCATTCCCTCTTTTTTACACTTTCTCTCTCTCTCTCTCTCTCTCTCACTCTCTCAATTTCTCTGTCTCTTTTCATTGTAATTTGATTGTTAAATGCAAAAATATCAAGAAGATAAACTTTTTGAGAATTGTAATTCTTGGCTGGAGTTTTTCATCTTGGCATGAGCTCTTTTTCAAGAGATTCATCTCAATGGACTCACTCAATTGTACATGGTATCCCATATGTGCAGCGAATTATTTGTGCAAGTGTGTATTTTTCGTTTTGGGAGAGAAACTTTTATGCTGTTGTTGAGCTTCACTCTCTACTCTGTTTTTCTCACTCTGAAGATGCAATCTATACAGCATTTTATAATTTAACAAAGCGCGTGCTGAAGAAAGCGAGAAAGCGAAACGGAACTAAATGGAGTTGCTAAATAAAACATCAAGTGATCAGATGTGCATCAGATATTTTTTATGTTTTAGAGTGTGTGTGTGTGTGTGTGTGTGTGTGTGTGTGTGTGTGTGTGTGTGTTTTTGAAGTTTTTCAACAATTTTTATGTAGTCAGCACTCGTATATATAATTTTGTTGATAAAGGTTTCTAATTGATTAAAAAAAAATGCATTTCGACAAAACATACATTGAAAATTGCTATATAACTATTCATTTTTTGTGTGTCCATTCTTTTAAATATATATTTCGTTGAAATAACGAGCAGTTTGCTTTTGAAGTCACGAAAAGTTAGTTAAACTTGGATGCACATACTTTGTCTCTCTGTGCATATGTACATTTTTTTTGTTTTTTTTTTTATTTGTTTATTTTTGGTCTTTGGTTGCATGCATTGTTTTCGACTGCATTGTCTTGGATTTAGTTTCCGTTGGTCGCGCCAATAATTCTTCATATTCGCAGCCTCACCTCTCTCTCTCTCTCTCTTTCTATCTCTCTATCTCTATCAATCTCTTTGTGTGTGTATTTTTGTGTATATGCGTTGAGTTTCCGTTTGTTCCCAATTTAGTGTCAAAAAAATAAATGTCTTTGTTGATTCCATATAGTTTCCATATATTATTGCCATAGTTTTTGGAGTTCGACATTGACATGCGTTTTTTCCACCCTTTCGATTGTCTTTCTTGTCATTTCGATTTTTGTCGACAAGCATCCAGGCTATACTAAATTCATACACACACACACACACACACACACTCGTACATGTTTTGTTTCGCTTGAATTCCGATGCGGGAACATATAGTGCGCGCACTATTTTGATTGCTTCGAGATGTACGAATGTGACATTTTCGTGATTTTTTTTTTTTTTTTTTGAAATCAAAAGCTTTTGCTAGGTTAGACCGCTTTTAATATCTTTGTGTTGTCAATGTTCTTCATTTCATTGTTGTCATTTCTGTTGTTGATAAGATTTTTCGTCTATTTTATTGCATAAATATGTATGCGATTGAATGAGCAAGTGTGTGCTTTTTATTTTTCCCGTTTGCTTTTTTTATGCGAAAGTTCTGTTGTTGCTTTCTTTTTATTTTCACTCAATAGTTGACGGTCGTGGTATTGTCGTGCTTTGATTTCTATTCCATGTGTTTTTTTTTCTCTACTGGTTTTGCGTTGTGATTTTCCTTTTCCACCGATTTTTTTTTTCACTCCTTCACGCTCCCTCTCACTCTCTTTCTCTCTCTCACTTTCTTTCCCTCTTTCACTTTCTCTATCTATCTTCCTCCTTATCTCCCTCCCATTTTCTGTAACTCTTCATGTCTTAGTCTTTGTTCGCCCCGCTTGAACGTCGTATTCTATCGCGTGCATGTGGCACTTTCTCTCTCTCTCTCTCTCAGCAATGCTCTATGCTCGTTTTATTTATTTTATTCAGACTTTGTGTCACCATAGAAATGTCATTTTATTTTCTCATCGCTAGTATGTGAAAATGACGACTCTTTATTTAACATCCGTTTAAATTTTTAGGGTCGGACAATGCAAAAGGTTGGATATGCGTGTTTGGTTTGTATTTCTGTGTGTGTGTGTTTGGAAGTTGGTTGTGTCCAACCGGATGAATGAATAAACGAATAAGTTGGTGTACAGTGACAGTGAGAACAATAAAATCTAGTACATTGTAGACAAAGTTCTCTCTCTCTCTCCCTTTCTCTCTCTCTCTCTCTCTCGCTCTCTCTCTCTCCCTTTCTCTCTCTCTCCCTTTCTCTCTCTCTCCCTTTCTCTCTCTCTCTCTCCCTTTCTCTCTCTCCCTTCTCTCTCTCTCTCTCTCTCTCTCTCTCTCTCTCTCTCTCTCTTTGTGTGTGTTTTTCACCGTTCACTTTCTTAATGTTTCAATCATTCGACATTTGCCACTTTATCTTTCTATGCAATCATTTGTGCCGTTGTCGTTATTTTGCTTTGTTCATGCTAGTGTGTGTGTGTGTGTTTGTCTTTGAGTTTCACTGTCATTGAAATAATAAAGTGAAACATAAAACAACTGATTTGATGTGATTCGACAATTGTTTTTCTATTTACTTGCTGTTATGTTCGCAGGGCAAAGGGCTCGAGTTATGGACCAATGTCAGACCAAACGACTAACGAAAAACAAAAAAAAAAAAAAAAAGAAAAAAAAAACAGAAAAACAAAAAAAAAAGCTCCAACACTCAAACGAAAATATATATCAAACAATTTTATGAAGAACAGCAAGTCAACATAGAAGTTAACACAAATCGCATGGAGCTCATTCAATCTCAGTAGCAAGGCGTTTGCTGATTGTACTTTGCAAGGTGCCACTAAAAACATAAAAAATATTGTTCACAGCAGGCCATCTTTAAACATACATTACCCTCCAGCATTTTTCGTTTTTTTTTTCTTTTCTTACTCAAAATGATTTCTCTTTTCAATTTTTTTTCTTTTTTTTTTCATTCTTTTCTTTCTTTTCCAGTATTTCCTTCTTTTGTCGCCGTGCTCATTTAATTGTTTATTATTTATTCATAGTTTTGAATTCTTCACAAATTGAAGTCGTTCTTTTATCTCATTGCAATTTGGACGTTGACTTCAGAAATTTCTTGTTTATATGCCGTTGCTTGAACATCGTTTTTTTTTTTCTTTTCTCTTTTTCATGATAATTTCAATATTCGTCGACCTAAACTACTTTAGTGTTAGATTGATTCTAAGCATAAGATTTTCCTTGTAAACACTCGTAATAACACAAAAATTCTATATTCAGTGCGATTTTGTTGGGTTTTTTTTTTTCTGGTGGCGAAATGAGATTTTATTTACTACACGAAACAGGATCAAAAGGAAATAATTAAAAACTATTACAGTCTTTTTTACCATCTTTCATTGCTATCCTACCTGTGTCGAGAAGGACGATATCACGCGGAAATGTGTAATTTGTGAAGCCAACGTGTGTATAATGTATATGGGGTGGAATGAAGCAACAGAGGGATCCGAAAAAGAGATTGGGAGTGAGAGATATAGTGAAAGAGTAGAGAGAGAATGAGACAGAGTACGAGTGATGGCAAGAGAATTACTGTAAGAGTGAGCGATTGAGAGAATGGAAAGAAAGTGAGATGCAGAGAAAAAGAATGAGTTTGTTGAGAACTAACAGCAGCCGATAGATATTGTGCAGTCGTTTGGAGCATCATCATCATCATCATCATCATCATTTCACTTCAACATGTTGTTTTTTTATACTCGTTGTATTTCGTCTGCAAATCTTATAAATAATCAACGACTGAAAGATGATGAACAGAATCAGAAAAAAAAATGGAATCTGCGAAACAAAACAGCAACACTGGGTAGTTTTGCTTTGTTCAATGCAACAGAAGCAATATACGGTATATATCGAAAAGGTTTTATGCTCGGTATTATTTATTCTATTTCGACAACACGTTGGTATCGTGTGTGCAATTCGACTTATCGCGTCTTCACCGCATTCACATAAAGCTTTATATAAATGTAAACAAGGGAAAAACTACACATGTGCAACTATAAATTTCCAGACAACAGGACATTAATGACATGGGCTAAGTGCCTTTTTTGTTTCTCTATGAGAACCAAAGTGAATGCGCTATATCAATCAAGCATTCTATATAATCTTGGTTTCTCATCCATAGTTCTCTCACCCATAACCAACTAACAACACCACTGCCCTCACCACACCCCCCCCCCCCACTCTTCCGTTCCCTCTCTCTTCCTGTCTATTTCACATCTCATAATTTCGAAGTACTGCTACCTTTCACCTTGTGTTCATGCGATGACATTTAATAGCATCATTTGTGTTCCATTCAACATGCATTTTTCATTTTGCCCAGAACACACACAGAGAGACACACACTCACATACACAAAATAAGTGGTAAAACCCTTTCTTCTACCAAGCATAGCTCGTTGCAAAATGTGAAAACATAGGTATAAAATATAAGAAGCCTACGGTATCATTATCATCGACATCAATATAATCATCATTGGCAACGGCAGTGATTTACTAACAATGCATGACGACAAAAATAGAGAAAATGAAGAAGATATGTGACCATCATATGTATACACAGGAAGACTTGAGCTGTGATTATGCGCTCGCATTCAAATGGGAACCTTCTTTGATATTTGTTTATGTAATGTCTGGCAAATGATCTAAATGTCTAAGCACATACTGCACCAGCATTTTTTGATGTTTCTATCATCTTCAATTCTTAGACCAACAGCCACAGTTTTTGTTTTTCCCTCATCTCTCTCCAGATGTGTGTGGTATCTGTATATTTCTCACAAATACGTTTTGCCTCAAAATGACAAAAAAGCACCAACAAATCGTTTATTTGCATACACTTAAAATTATTTTAGTCTTTGTTGATCTCGTGGCTGCCAGTACAAAATGCCATGTTACCTTCTTGAAAACAAAACAGCAGAGTTTATGTATTTTCAAACACACAGCATCAAGTTAGGCTTTAAAGCAGAAAAAAATAAATAAAAAATTGTGTAAGAGTAAATGCGTTACGTTGGAAAATGTTTTGCCATCATGTTTTTTAATTGTGTTTTGTCTTTAAATGGCCAGGATAAAAGGTATCTGGCCAACTCTTTCTCCTTTTTTCTCTTTCTTTCTCTTTCTCTCTCTCTCTCTCTCTATCTCTCTCTCTCTCTCTCTCTCTCTCTCTCTTTCTCTCTATCTCTCTATCTCTCTTTCTCTCTCTCTCTCTCTCTGCCTCCCTCTCTCTCGCTTCTCTCTTGCCCTTACATCAATTGAGTGTGAGAGACAAAACTGGTGGTAAAAACAGTTTCACAAAATAATTGGTGTTTCGTATTGCTTTTAATTTGTTTTTTTGGGGGTGATGCGCTATCTCTATTCGCTGTTATGTGATTCGTAGTGCATAAAATTGAAGCAAATTTCAACCTGTCTGTATTCCCATATAATGACAACTTTAATGATTTGCTTACATTCATGAAAATACCAACAAAATAATATACAGAAATATATGTATTAGAAAATGTGCTGTGGCTTGATGAGACCATAAACTACAAGAGATTCAAAGAAACGTTGGAGTGAGAGAAAGAACTGTATGTGTTGTTTTCAACACAAAACATTTTAGCAAAAACTTTCTGAAACGAACGATTTACTCTATTGTTTGGCATTGCTTAAGATTGTTACTGAAAACCGCATTGTTATCGCTAATTAATGCATTAAGTGTATCGCGTCAACAACCAGATTCATTATGGGATTCAATGCCGCACATATTTGCTGCAGATAAATTGTGTGTGTGTGTGTGTTTGTGTTAGTGTTGACATTTTCGCACCTTTTGCTTGTGCATTCTATTGTCGAATTGAATGCAGTTTTTAAATTTTTCAATGAATGCCATGCAGACACCGTACAGTCGCTTCTTTTTCACCTTGACAACGATGACTATGACAACGACAACGATAACGACAACGACAACGACAATAACGACATTGATGCCGGCTTGATCCGTGACGAGCCGAATCATCACAGTTCACTGTTAATTATTCTTTTTAATACTGTTTCATTGAATCACGGCATGTGTATGTCAGCCATTCCTTGTCATCATCGCTCGTTCATATTTAATGATGATTTGTATACATGTCTCTTATTAAAAACGAAAGAAAGAAAGAACGAAAGAAAGAACGAAAGAAAGAAAGAAAGAAAAAAAGAAAGAAAGAAAGAAAGAAAAAAAGAAAGAAAGAAAGAAAGAAGAATATCCCTTTTGTGTTATATTCATTGCTTGGGTGCCATTTGCATTCATCATGTTTGTATTTCATTTGAAATTTTTGTTTGCATCATAAATGCCATCGAAAGCGGTTCGCACATCACGTTGCTAATGTAAATTCATATGACAATGTAATTCCGATACATATTCACTTACTTATAGACTTTGTAATATGTATTTTGCTATTATTTTGCTATTTAGTACCTTTTGTGTCAATACCGGTGTATTTTTGAGTAATTGCAACAATGTGGCATTGTTTGCTGTCAAATAGACATACATACGTTTGGATATTTGATATCTAATGCAGACTTTTTGTTTTCCCCAATGTTTTCTTCTTCCCTTTTTTTTTTTTTTTTTTTTTTTTTTTTTTTTGTCAATGTTGCTGTTGTCATCGTCAAAATGCTCAACGTGCCGACGCAGCTAGACACAGTCACACAAAAGTGGCTGTTATATTTTCAAACAATAATGACATCGGTGTATAACAAACAATAATATATCTACGTAGCTATCTCGTGGTGAGATCGTATGGTAACTCAGTACATTTGAAGCGAAAGAGATTCATGGAAGATGTTTACATTTTCACTGATTACCGTGGAGATCGTCATAGCGAAAGTCAATAAAGTTGTGATGTGTATGTGTGTGTGTGTGTGTTTTTTTTTTTTTATTCATCTTGAAACACGTACCAACTCAAATGGAGCGCGGGGGAAGAGATGTGCTCTTGTTTGGCTGTCTCATTGTTCAAGTATCAACAGTACATTACATTTTATGCGTTTGTTGATCTCTTGACACAATGCGTGTCTATATTCTTTGCCTCTTCAATGTACAATCGTTTCTATTTCTCACCCAACAGACAGACCAACCATCCACCCGACCGCCCACCCGCCTGCTCGCACACACACACACACTCACACGTCATTCACATTTTCATTCCTACTTTGTCGTTCACAATCTCATTATATGTATATTCAAACTCTTTAAACGTATATCGTTTTGCAAATTGAACAAGATTATTAATGCGCGCGTATGTTTTTTATGTCAATAATAATTAGTTTGTGTGCACCAAAATGAAAATACGGAAGGCGGTTCATAAGTATAAGTATTGTGACACAGTTTATTCGTTATATGATTGTGTTTTTGTATCTAAAATATAATATATGCATACAGTTAACATACAATAAAAGCCTATTCATTTATCGTACACAGTGCACTCATTAGTTAGCTTTTCATATTGGTATTAAGCACAAAAATGAAATGAAATGGAAAATTGAAAACAACACCGAAACCATAGAAAATTACTCTAAATCCAAATGCCAACCGAATCATTTGGCACATTATTTTCACAAAAACCAAGTTAAAATATAATGATATGAGAGTGAAAGAGTTTGGAATGAGAGAAATATATATATATATATTGTATGTGTGTGTGTGTGTGTGTGTGTGTGTGTGTGTGTGTGTGTGAGTATAACTAACTAAATTGTTTGCGTTTCCCCATGATACATGCATAATATTTGCAACTCACGTTTAATTTTTATGTTTATTTCATTTTTCACTACGATTTTAACAAAACCGAGCCGAGCGTGATTCTTGCAAATGGGCCAACATGTATTTATATATATTTGAACTCAATGGAACTTCCTGGTTTTCAAGCAAGTACAAAAAAAAAACAACAACATTTTCTTTTGAAAATATTTACTTTGTAAGAAAAATGCGAATGAAGTGCATATTAATGAATATCTGATACTTAGTTCATATAAATGCCGCTTCAAAGGTTTCTATTTCAATTTGTTCGGTATCGTCTTTTGAAGTATTTAATAACACTTTGTTTGCTTCAAATATTAATATCATTTCTCTATGTTGTTGCTGTTGTTTTTCTATTCTCATGATAAAAAAAAAAAGGACTTCCTCATTTATATTGAATGCTCTGATTTATAATGATATCTAAAAATGTATGAATAAATTTTGGATCATTTCTTTTTTTTCACTCCCTTTTTCTCTCTCTTTCTCTTTCTCTCTCCCTCTTCCTCTCTCTCTCTCTCTCTCTCTCTCTCTCTCTATTTCTCCTTCTCTATCGCCCTTTCTCTCTATCTCTCGCTCTTTATCGCCCTCTCTCTATCTCTTACTCTCCATCGCTTTCTCTCTATCGCCCTCTCTCTTCCTTTCCCTCTTCCTTTCCCTCTCACTTTCATTCGCTCTCTCTCTCTCTCCTTTCACCTCTCTCTCTCTCTCTCTATCGCCATCTCTCTCCCTTTCCCTCTCTCTCTCTCTCTCTCTTTCTTTATCGAATGAAAGCGTTGGGCCAAAATTTGTATTGTTCCGCAATCCAGTTCAATCGACCGATAATTGAGCGGTTATATAAATTATTTTATATCCTACGCAGTTTCCGAAACATCCCAATCGATTGGTGGTGATGTGTTGTTGGTGTTTTTCTGGGCAAAAGCAAAGTAAAACGAAAAAATAAAAAAAAAAAAACGAATTTTGTTACCGCTGCCGGCTATCATCATCGATTGAATTGGTTTTGCGTATCGGAATATTTTCTGCAAAAATTCTACTTGAATTCTGAATAAAATTTGTAGCAACAAAAGAGACGATTATGCGGTTACATATTCATATTCCAGTTTAATTATGTAGTTGGGGTTTTTGTAAGCATAATTTTCTTTTTTTTTTCTTTTTTTTTTACCGAAGAGATGAAAGTGGAACAAAATGAAGAAGCAAAAGAAAAAGAAAAAGAAAAATTAACCGCGGAAATAACCCCCTGAAGGAATGAGCTAAATCGAATGAGCAACAAAATGCACAGGTGTTTTGCATTCGATAAGCGATACTCATATGATGATGATTCGTTCAGCGTAATTTGTTTTTTTTTTCGCTTCTCTTCTATCTCTCGTTTTTGAGATGTTTGCTCTTTTTTCTTTTTCACTCGAAATCGACGATACGCATACAATCATAAACGTTTTATGTGCACTTGAACAATAATAAAAAGCAATGGCTCGTGTGTGCGCGCGCGAGGATGAACCTGCACGTTTTTTTTTTTTATCTTCATTTTCTCTGTGTAAATATGATGCGAAAAAGCTTTAAAAACGTCCACAGCGATCATATTACAAACGTATTCCCAGATTTCACTCTCGCTTTTTCATCGCTTACCACCTTCGACTCCCATTACACACTTTTGAAACTTGCACACTTTTTTGTATCTTATTCGCTTTCGCTCTTGCTCATTCTCACCCTTAATCCCTCCCCAAGTGCTCTTCCTCTCTTTCTCTATATCTCTCTCTTGTGCTTTGTCTTGTGCTCTCTCTCTTATGGTCTCTCTCTCACACTCTATTTCTCTTCCTCTTTTCCTCTCTTTTTCAATATAAAATATGTATGAGCACTATATAATAATCCTTTAAGCTCATTTTGTATTCAAATAATGCATATTACTTAATTCAATTGAACAACAATTTGTGTACTGTCTGTATGAACAATACAAGTGATATAAGTTCGCAGTGTTTGAATGAAATGGGGCAAATGACAAATACAGAAATTCGTATACGAACAATGGCGCGCGAAATTATTTCATAGACATGGACAATTCTCTATCTTCATCCTTCCACCACAGCCCCCTCCTCCTCGCTCTATCTTGCTCACTTTTTCTTTGTCAAAATGAAAAGAATGAAAATATCTTTTTTGGCATTTGTATTGTATTGTATTGTATTGTCGTTGATGTTTCCGTGACTATCCGTCTTTCATCTTCATTCGGTTACAATTCTTTTCGAAGCGCACTGAAAGATCTCACGAACAAGCTCTACGTCTTAGTCGTTGTTGGATGTATCTTTTTTTTGGCTTCCCGAAAATAGGAATTTACTATTTGTAACTGTTATCGTCTATCGCCAACGTGCATTGTACTCTCCTCTCCTCTCTCTCTTTCTCTCTCTCTATCTCTCTCTCTCTTTCTTTTTCTCTCTTTCTCTCGCTCTCTCTCTCTCTCTCTCTCTCTCTCTCTCTCTCTCTCTCTCTCTCTTTGTCTCCTTCTGTCGTTACGCTTGAGTGTATTTTTTTGGTTGTTGTTGCTTTGTTTTTCTAAGCGCTCAATTTTGGAATGGGGAGATGATGATCATCTTGCTAGTGGTTACATGTTTATTGTTGTTCTTTGCACATACAATTTTTTTTATCCATTCTTCGTTTGTTTGCTTGCTTGCTTCGTTTCTGTGCGTGCGTGTTTCGTTCCTCTATTTTTCACTTTCTTCCTCTCTTTCTAACTCACCCTCTCTCCCTTCGTCTCTCTCTCTCTCTCTCTCTCTCTCTCTCTCTCTCTCTCTCTCTCTCTCTCTCTCTCTCTCTCTCTCTGTGTGTGTGTGTGTGTGTTTCTTCATTCCATTTTCGGAGTATGATTTTATGCCGTCTTGAGTACACAAACATCATATATGTTCACATATGTATTCGCTTATGCCTCACAAATCCCATTCAATGTGCACTCAAGAGCTGCGGAATGTTTGGACTCCGTTCACTGAACACATTAACGCGTTTTCATAATATAACCAATGTTTTTATTCCCTTGATGCTAACGTCGCTTATTTGCTTGTTTCGTCTTTTTTCTCTGCTTCTTCTTCTTCTTCTTCTTCTTCATCTTCTTCTTATTTTTCTTCTAATGTTACACACAGATTTTTTTCACTCATACTCCTTTTGGCCACAAACAGTTTGCTTTTGTCATACTGCATGTCGCTTAGCCCTTTCTTATGCGGACGTTCGAAATATAGATATATTTTATTATTTTATATAATTTTTTTTATTTTTACTTCTCGCAAACAGCATGCTCACACATTGGTCAAAAGTAGTATATAAGAAGAAAAAAAAAAACAGCATAGAAAGCATAGCAGCATGTGTTTAGTTTCAAGCATTTCGATATTATTGTCATTTTTTTACCGTTGTTGTTTAGCAATGGATGATGTGTCTCTGTGTGTGTGCACTCACTTCTTTACGCTATAAACATTCATTGTGTGTGAGTGTCTGTGGATGTAATGCATAAAATTGGTGTGCGTTTGTTGTCGCTTACCTCATGTTCTTGTCTTTTTATTATTTATGAGAATTATATTTGTCTTTGGACACTTTTTTTGTTGTTGTGTCTTTACACCAATGCCAAAAGAATCTTGCCAAAAAAAAAGCGAGAGAAAGACAGACAGACAGAGAGAGAGAGAGAAAGAGAGAAAAAAAACCCCCGAATCTCTTGTTTACAGAAATATGTATTTATCGAATATGAGTCGATAACGATACCATTTCATAGTCCCAAGTGAGAATCGATTATTTCCAGGAAAAAAAAAAGAGTATTTCAAATACACAATTGACTTGATTCAATTTGAATGTAATATGAGTTCATTTCGTACAATTGGCCAATTGAAAGGAAATCCTATTGTAAAATTTTCTATGAGTTTACATTATCCATTTCGATTACATTCGAATAAAGGAAATGTTAAGAGTTTAGTTTTCCCATTCCCAAAAGGAAAAAACAACGCTAATTTGTATTATTGACTATTGTCAGTATGATTTATTGTCAAAAGGTTCAATGTGGATTACGCCATTGTTTTTTTTTTTTTTTTTTTCGTTTATAAGTGGGTCGCACAGCCTATTATAAATAAATAAATAACAAAATATTCTATTCTATGAAGAATGAAACAAACGAACGAACAAACGAATGTAAGAAAAGAAAAAATGAATAAAAATAAAATGTGATGCGTACAATTTCATATCAAGAATACGACATCTATTTATGTGCTTGAAAATAATATTCGTTGAAGCGCGAACACAATTTGATGTATTATTGTTGGAATTGAAATTGAAAGCAATCCAATATAAGTCTTCAGCTCAAACATCTCAATTTGCCACTTATTCTCTCTCTTTCTCTATCTCTCTCTTTCTCTCTCTCTTTCTCTTTCTTTTTCTCTCTTTCGGTCTCTTCCTCTCTCTTTCTCGCTCTTTCCCTTTCTATGTGTGTATTCGTTTAACTTTCACACTCTCACTAACTCGCTCGCTCATTCACTACTTCTTTCGATTCGGTTTTATCATATTTCCATTTGTTTGTTCCAAAAAATTTATTGTGTGTGTGTGTGTGTGTGTGTGTGTGTGTGTGTGTGTGTGTGTGTTTGTACATGTGAGAATATAAATGTGTGTATGTATTGTCGTTTTTGTTGCCGATTTTGATCCGCGTTTGGTTGTTTTTTTTTTCTTCTCATTTTTGTTTTTTTGGAAGAGAAAGAGAACAAACGCGAATTTTATTCCGCAATTTTCTTGCGCTCGGATATATTTATTTTATGTGAATCTTTGAACAATTTGTAACGCAGTAAGTGGATCTGAATATTCGGCACACATCCACGACTAACGAAAAACAAAAAACAAAAAAATACTACGACAAAGACAATTCCAGATCAATCCAACCATGACTTATGAACAACTGGCAAATTGAAAAAGTTTTTTGTCGCGTGCGCGCGTCAAAAAAAAAAATAAAATAAAATAAAAGAACAAGAGATGAAAAACAAAAGCAAATTCGGAGGAAAAACATACCGACAGATATAAATTCACAGGAAGAGAGAGAGGGAGAGAGAGAGAGAAAGAGAGAGAAAGAGAGAGAGAGAGAGAGAGGGGGAGAGGGAGAGAGAGGGAGAGGGAGAGAGAGAAAGAGACATACTCGCAACACTGTGTCATAATTTCAGTTATTGTAACTTGCACCAAAATCGGCATGAGAACGAATGTAAAGTACAACCACATTCAAGGCTGTAGACGCTGTTGTCATTTTCATTTTATCAAATGATTCATCACTCTTGCATCCACACATACACACACAACACACACACACACACACACACACACACACACACACACACACACCAACCAGATAATTGCAAACTCGTGAGAAATATGATTGGATATGACATTGATTTCATGTACATTTCCATTGAAATTATCGATACAATCAACACATGCAATTGGAGCATATTCGTCTTGGCTTTATTGGAAAAAAAGCACGTAACGAATATTCACAACAACATATTATGTTGTTGTTTTTTGTTTTTTTTTTTTTTTTGTATTTTATAGATTATGTCTGTATTTGAAATATGCAAGATGTTTTACTTAATAAATAAAATACAATAAAAGAGTTTTCAAATCGTCTTCATGTATGAATCGATATGTGCAATTTTTCATAACATTTTTTTTTTTATCTGTTTGGGTTTTGCCGTGAATACATAAAAGCTTCAACGAATTGTCGAAATATTTGTTCGAAGAAAAAACGTGCATCTTTACCTCATATCGCCATGCTAAGAAAAAAAAAATACAATATAAATCGTACTCTGTACAATTCATTTTTTGATTTAACAAGTATTATCCAACGTAGTTGGAAAGAAAACATCACTTAATAATTTTATGAGGCAATGTATATACATACATTTGCTCTCTATTTTTACGAATTTGAAATAGTAAATGAACGCATATTTTCTTATTTTATCGATCGACATTTCTGTCTCTGTGTGTGGAGCTCATGATTTATTTTTACGCATATGAAATGGGTTAACATTTTTTGAACACTTTACTAGATATTAGATTCATATGGTGTTTTTATTTTCAGCAGAAATGATTTCCAAATAAAATCAGAAAACGAGTATTTGGTTGAGAATTTGTATGGAATTTATTATTATATACAAAAAAAAAATTGTAATAATAATTCAGAAATTGTTATAAATGATTTTTCAATAAAAAAAAAGACCATTTTCACTCTTTTTATGAAGAATTCGCGACTCAAAACTTTGAGAAGGAAAAAGGGAGGAATTTATAGAGAAAAAAAGAGAGAGAGAGAGAGAGAGAGAAAGTGAGAGAGAGAAAGTGAGAGAGAGAACGAGAGAGAGAGAGAGAGAGAGAGAGAGAGAGAGAGAAAGAGAGAGAAAGAGAAAGAGAGAGAGAAAAACTGAGAAAGATGAAATGAGGCTGAGAAAACAAGAGAGCGCCCATCCGAGCTGTTAGATTTGCTTTGTGTGCTGATGCAATTTAGTGGATTAAATCATTGTGTGGATTAAGAGAGCGAGAGCATTATATTTTTTTTTTTTTGTTTTTTTGTTTTTTTGTTTTTTTTTTTTTTTGGTTTGAGAATTTTGCTTGATGCTTATTGTGAATTCAATGGGTTATTTGGTATCGCGCACAACATAATACGTGCTTCACTCGTTCATTTTGATAATTTGCAATTGTTTAAAAATGTTCGAGAGAAGTTCTTTCAGTGGCAGAATTCAAGTGAATGGGTTGTTTGCGTCAGGCATATTCGATCGCATCAAGAAATCTGCAATCGACGACTGAGTCGAAAAATAAACCACGCGAAAATGAAATTTATTGTTTGTTCTTCATAGTCAGTGAGCATTATTTAAAGCGGTAATATGTTTGCCTAAATAGCGATATGAATGAAATTTGTAAAAGGCAAACTTTCTACTGTGTGTATGTGTATGTGTACATATGCGTACGAATTGTGAATCGTGCAAGGGATACGGAATGACAAACAGAGTTTGTGAATGAATAGCGACTGATGTCGAAGTAGAAAACAAATGAATGAGAACCAGAGTAAGAGACAGATTTAAAGACTTTCTCTCTCACTCTCTCTCTCTCTATCACTCTCTCTCTCTCTCTCTCTTTCTCTCTCTCTCTCTCTCTCTCTCTCTCTCTCTCTCTCTCTTTCTCTCTCTATGAAAGAGAGAAAGAGCGAGGGAGAGAGAGAATCATAGCCAAAGACAGTGTTGTGTGCGCTTTTATCACGCCTCGTGACAAACATTTTCAATTTAATCAGTAAATAGTATTTGGATGAATACAAAAACGTAGACCAAAAATACAAAAGCCATACACTCTGAGCATTTCTCAACGGTATGGCAAAGTTCAACTGGGACCAAGCAAGGCAATTCTCTTGCAAATACTGTTCTGTGCTTCTATCTATCTCTCTCTCTCTCTCTCTCTCTTTCTCTATCTCTTTCTCTATCTCTTTCTCTCTTTCGATTTTTCTCTCTCTCTCTTTCTCTCTTTCGATTTTTCTCTCTCTCTCTCTTTCTCTCTCTCTATCGCTCATTCTCTCTTTCACACTCTCCACCCATCTTCTCGCAGTTGCTTTCAATCTTTATATAAATTTAGCAAGAAAATTTATATCTGACTTCATTATCGCCAACCATGGACTTCAAATCATATTCAATTTCGAGGAAAAAAAAAAAAAAAATTTAAAGTCAATTGAAACTTTGTTGCTGAATTCGTGCTAATTGGTCGTTTTTGAATTAAAATTCAATACTTGTCGTTCAAGTTGAAATCGTTTCCATCAAAAATGAAATTAAATTCTATTGTTTGTTGGAAGTAGCATACCAAATGGATATAATAATGGTTTCCAACAAAACAAATATACATCGATTTTAATCTGATATTTTCGCATTTAATTTGGTTTTCGTATATTCATAAAATGCCTATATATATATATATATATATTCGTGCACTTGCCACAATATTAAATTGTTTTCCTATTTTACGTTTTCCATATACGTCGGTCGTTGGGTGTTTTCAATACGATTCGGTATACATATATATTATTTTGACGTCAATCAAATAACACAACATAAATGTTTTCTATACGCTATATTTAAAAAAATGTTTATGCATCTTCATTGAAAATCCGGATTTTTTTGGAGAAAATATCGCTTAATCGCTTCAAATTTTCACTGCAGAACAGATTCTCCATTAAATTTTAAATCCACGCCAAATGTTCTTTTTTTTTTTTTCATTAAACCACCATTGCCCTTAAGTTAGAAATTATACTTTCTTGTTTACTGACTTTTAAAACTACCTGGCAGAGTTTGGTAAAAAATTTTGTTTACATTTCTTGTGACTATAAATCAAATCAAAACCAAAACCAAAATAAAATGTTTCAATAAAAAGAGGATAATATTATATGATATTCAAAATATTGACCCAGAAAGGAAACAAGGAAAACTGTGCTACATTTTTATTTTTTTCAATCTTTTTCCCTCAAAATCTCACCAAATGATATTCCCACAATTGAAACACAACAACAAAATGAATAAAACATGTTGCAATTTTTCTTTATTTTTTGACACCATTGTCAGCAAATTTCTGGTGGCTTCTGTAGTATTTGTCGAAATTTCAGAAATCTGTATAGATAAAAGCGAAAACAACGATATCAAATCATGGGGAACAACATTTGGTAATAAAAGTCTAAGGGAGCATATAGGCATTTCATTACAACGAGAGAAAATGTTGAAAAAGGGACATGCAAAAGGTAGCATCGTAAGCAAATCGATTGTGTGCTTTTGTTTTTTTCCTCTACCTCTTTCGTTTTTTATTTCACTATCTCTCTTCCTTTTTCTCTTCCTTTCTTTCTATCCATTTCTGTCTCTCTCTCTTCTTCTCCTTCTTCTTCTTCTTCTTCTTCTTCTTCTTCTCCCTCTCTCTCTCTCTCTCTCTCTCTCTCTCTCTCTCTCTCTCTCTCTCTCTCTCTCTCTCTCAATCTCACTCTCACTCCATTGCAGTTTTTCTTTTTTTCGCTCTCTCTCTCTCTCTCTCTCTCTCTCTCTCTCTCTCTCTCTCTCTCTCTCTTTCTCTCGCTCTCTCTTTCTCTCACTCTCTCTCTCACAGTATCTCTCACTCTCAGTCTTTCACTCTTGCACTTATTCGCTCTTTTTCTTTTCCTCTCTTCTTTTACATAAATCGAAACATATGACATTACGTTCCGGATCATTTTCAATTTTATTTCAATTTTTCCCTCTTAAGCATGTATTTTTATTGCTCTTATTCACGTGATCTTATTATGTTCTCTCTTTTTGTTGTTGCTGTTGTTGTTGTTGTTGTTGTTGCTTCTTTTCATTGAGTACCATTTACCGTGTTACTTAAAAGGGGTTGGAAAATAAAATAAATATTGGTACAGTTCAACATTTTGTTTAAAAAAAAAAAAGAGTCCAGTTTAATAATGTTTACATATAAAATTCAGCATATTCTCCAATATATTGTGTATTCACAATAAATCGCTTGACTACGAAATAATTTTAATCCCCTAGTTTTTTTGTATTCCATAGAAACTGAAAATATTCATAGATGAAACCAATTGCATCAACATTCAACATTTGAACTTCCTAAATACTGTTGTTGTTTTCATCTAAAAATGCAAGAGATTTAAAACAAAAACAAATTACACTCTTATCTGAATGAGCTTCTTCAGTACTGTCAACAATCAATAATCAAATCCACTTTTTACATTTATACAAATATGTTAATTTTAATCTCGTTGTGAAAAAAGAGAATGAAAAACGAAAATAAATCACGTCCGACTTTTCAATTCGCTTTTAAGTTAAATCAAATAAAATATTTGCTGTTGCAACATGATTATCATTTTGGAAATAAATTTCTGTTATTGTTTGTCTTGTTGAGATAGCGATAGAGATAAAGAGAAAACAAAAAAAAAAAAAAAAAAAATAAATAAATGGCATGCTTCTTTATCTATTATAAAGATATGACTTGGTGTTTGCATTTATGCGTGGGCAATTAGCTCTCTGATTTCATCGAATGGATAAATAATCTGAAAAGCCTTTATGCTCAACTCTCTTAGCACATTAAATACACACACAAAATGCGGAAGTTATTTCGAATCGACAAGACAATATCAAAATAGAGTGAAAGAAAACATCAATTAAATGTGGATTGAATGTTTTCAGTAGCATTGACTTGGACATTGCTATGAAATATCATTTTGCAGAGTGAGAAAGAAAGAAGGAGAGAAAGAGAAAGAGAGAGAGAGTGAGACAAAGAGAGAAAGAGAAAGAAGAGAGAGAGAGAGAGAGAGAGAGAGAGAGAGAGAGAGAGAGAGGAAGAGAGAAATGGAGCAAGAGAGCAACTGAATTAGTTGTAAATCTGAGCGCATTTAAACTAAGCACAAAGAGCGAAGGAGAGAAAGAGAGAAAGAGCGAGAGCAAAAGTGAGAGCGAGAGCGAGAGCAAAAGTGAGAGAGCTAAAAGAAAAATCTTTTACTGTGCAAATATAATTTCCGAGTGGAATTTAGCAAAACAAAGACAACCAAATAAGATTGAATCTGAAAGAGGTTTTGATGCGTGATGTATTCAGAAAATTTTAGTTCTTGTCGATTCTTGGTTTTTCCTTCTGGTCAATATATATATATATATGGATGGCATGTATATGCTGCATAAATATGCGATATTTAATGTCTGAATATGTATTCACATAAAGTAGCAATAAAATTCAATCTTTAAGATTGAACATAAGCAAAGTGCCATTGGATGTGCAAACATGGTGCCATTGCCATCATCTAAAATGTCATCGAGTGTATTTCCAGACACACACAAAGAGGGAGAGAGAAAGAGAGAGAGAGAGAGAGAGAGAGAGAGGGGAGAGAGGGAGAGAGAGAGAAAGATACAACGAAATTGAATTTCGACCAACAATAGTGTACGGTAAACAAAGATGAACAGCGAGACGAGTGTATAAAAACAAAAAACGAAAAAAAAAAACAAAATGAACAAAGAAAAACCTCAAAAGCATCAGCACAGCAATCATATGAACCAAATATATGTTGCATTTGGCTTGAGCCAACCATATGAATATATATTTGGATATCGAAACAAATCGTATTGATATCCGCGATGCTTCGTGGTGAATATTTTGTGGAATTACGCTATTTTCGCCACTATTTCTCTCTCTCTCTCCCTTTCTCTCCCTCTCTTTCGCACTCTGTTTTTGTTTGTTTTACCGTTTTATGTTATGTGATCCAGCTTAAATTTGATACTGTGGCTTCCGTTTTCGTCGTTTATTTTATATTCATTTTTGCTGTTTTCTACTCAACCCACATTCATTTATGGTATGAAAATTGTCGAATGCCTCATTCAATCGAACCACCATCTCCGTTGTCATAGTTTTGTGAAAAATCAAAGTGCATGAATCTTTGTTGGGATTTTAACCATTGCAAATGTTTGCCAGATAAAATTGTTCACTATATCACTTCACATATTGTGGGTGTTTTGTGTGTGTGTGTGTGATTGTGTGTGTGTTCGTGTATATTATTCAGTTTTTCTGCACTATGAATCTCTTTCGTTTTCGCTTCGTTAATACTATAATCTGTGCATATGCATACAATCTATTGGACTATTTAACAAGCTAAATGGTGTCCATTTTACGATTTTTAAAATCGAAACCTTCTTCTTTGGATTTTTCATTGCACCCATTCGACATGCTATTTAAATACTTTGAGAATAATTTCCAAGCCACAATATGTTTTATCGGATTTTTTTTTTTTGTCGTGGCCATGCCATATGCTGTGGACCAATGGAAACAGCGATGAATACCGTAAAATATACGCTTTTTAAAGTTTATAATTTTAATCGATATTTTTGAAAATTTCAAATCTATTCTTGTTTGGAATTGGAACGAAGTAATTTGCATTTATAAAATTAGACAAATTCATGTCGAAAATTTCTTGAAATACATATTCCAATTTGTAATTCATAATTTATAAGCTTTTATTGAGACGAAATGGCAGTTGACTATATAAACGAAATATAGCGATGATTTGTCTATTTATAGACCGTTCTTTGGGTTAAAAATGCCTACACTGTGCTATTTCAACAAAAACCAAACAATTTCAACTCAATGCTTGAGAGTTCATTTGAATAATCAAGGTTTTATCAAAAAATGTACCTATTTAAAAAAGTTTCAACTCAATTTCTATATGCAAACAAGATTTCATTGAATTTTCACCTTAAAACTTAAAACTAACAAAGCTACTTTCAATACGTCTATATTAATTGCTTCTCAAAGGCATATCGACTTCACTCTGTCGCATTCATTCACTTACTAATGGAAACATACACACACACACACACACACAGAGAGAGAGAGAGAGAGAGAGAGAGAGAGAGAGAGAGAGAGAGAGAGAGAGACCCACATAGAAAATAGTGTATTGATCAACGAAAGTTTCTTCTAAATAATGGATGTCGTCCCATAACTTTGTATTATATAAGTCGATGAGAGCTTTTGCGCAAACAATAGTGAAAACAAGCATAAACAATATATCAACATGAATGTATTTATTTTATACGAAACATTGTTGGAATTCGATTAGGTATTTGAGAAAATCTCGTATAAAAGCTAATTCAATTTTGATCGGTATTTTCGGACTTGCCTTGCCATCCAATCAAAATTGCAAATTCGCAACCATTTGGCAAACACTTCAATATTCTATGAGAAATGAAATGTATATATGCACAGTATTGGATGCAGTATTCAGTATATTGTATAGAATGCACCGTACAATTTTATTGCTATAATTACTTAATAATCTTTTCTTTTCCTTTCTGCATTGTTTTTGTTATTTGTTCGAAGGTTTAGTGGGATAACCAATTTTTCAAATGAAACAAATACTCTCAAAGGAATCTCAATTGAAAACAATGAAAAAAGGAAAAAAAAAAGAGATTCATTTCGATAAAACTAAAAATTCGATATAACAAATCCATGACTTACACTATTAGTTTAACAAGCTCTTGACTACTTCACTTCAACTTCATGTAACACAGCTTATGAGAGCATGTTCATCAGTTGATTCAAAGAATTCACTTCGTTTATCTCTTATTAAGTTCTACAATGTTTGTTTATCTCGATACACTCAACCTCTATTTCTTTCACATACTCAATGCTTTTTTACCCTCTACCTCTCTCTCTCTCTCTCTCTCTCTCTCTCTCTTTCTCTCTCACACTCTCTTTTTCTCTCTCTTTCTCTCTCTTTCTCTCTCTTTCTCTCTCTTTCTCTCTCTCTCTCTCTCTCTCTCACACACACACTCTCTCACTCTATCTCTCTCTTTCTCTCTTCATCGTGCCGTTTGTTTATCCCTCTCACATTCTCTCTCTCTTCATCATGTCCGTTATCTATCTCACTCACTGCCACTTACCCACTCTATGTTTTTCTTATAGAAAATATAAGTTTTCATACAAGTGCGTAAAATGTATTAACCTTGACTGTATTGCAATTTCTATGACCATCTCAATGATATTTATGCCAAACTAAATAGAAAGAAAAAAAGAAATTCTGTTGCGACAATTGGCCGACGCTATTCATATGGTGTTCACTATTCGTTGTTCATGTTCACTCATACGAATGGAGGTGTATATTTTGGTATGATTTTGGCAGACAGAGTTATCTATCCCAATTCAAGTGATTTTCGTAAAAGTAAATTTTTGTTTCGAAGAGTTATTTTCGAGTCAATGAGATGCATGTGTGTGTGTGTGTCTGAGTCTGAGACTCTTTCTCTTTTTCGAACTCTTTAACCCTCACTCTCCGTCTCTCCTTCTCTCCTTCACTCTCTCTCTCTCTCTCTCTCTCTCTCTCTCTCTCTCTCTCTCTCTCTCTCTCTCCCTCTCCCTCTCTCTCTCTCTCTCTCTCTCTCTCTCACGCTCACATTTGTCTCTTTTTTCTCTATGTGTGTCTCTTTCTGTCCCTGTTCCATCGTGTATTTATAGAATTGTGTCATTTTTCTAGTAGTATTCGCCTGCTCATTCAAATGATATAACCAATTCGATGAAATGTTTTGTTCATATTAGTTGGCGGTTAGTATGTTTTTGTGGTTCAATGCTATTTTTCGTTTTCCATATTATGTTTATTGTCATTTGCACCCGAAAAACTTTCGTTTCACCATTTAACCATGTACACAAAGTTGAATGTCGCTTACAATAACATATATCAATTTTAGCGAGAATATTGGACGCCGAATTCCATTCGAAATTTGGCTATAAAAACCGGACCAAATGAATAAATTGAATGAGATGAGAATGTGTGCTTTATCCACAAAATAAATCAATATACAAATCCAAGACGAATAGACAACACAATTATAATGGAATTGTGCATCATAATCATAAGCCGATTTCCGATATCTTTTGTTATTGCTGTTTATATTATTTGTTGTCATATATGTGTGTATCAATGTTAAAAATTGTCATGTATATATGTATAAAAAAAAAAAAAAAAAAAACAGAGTAGTTTTTGACTCACACAAATTGAGTGGACAGAAATTACACATATAATTTATCAAGAGTATTCATTATTTCTGATTACAAATTAACTAATGTGCTCATGGAAAATACGAATAAAAGAATTAAGTGGTTTTTTTCGCATATAAAACATTTGGAAATGATCATGAAGGACACATAAAATCAACGCGCTTATACAAAAAAAACAAAGAATGACATTGAAAAACACAAATGAAATGATTGATTGATTGATTGATTGAATGAATCATCATCTCTTGATTCATGTGAAATGTGTTTTCCTTTTCAAGAGCACTTTTTCATCTGTATTTACATTATGTAGACAATCACGGGTTTAACGGGCTACGGATTACAGCATGTTTTTGTTATATTTTCTGTTTTCATGTTTGTGTGCGTGTTCGTGTGCGTGTGCGTGTGCGTGTGCGTGTGCGTGTGCGTGTTCGTGTGTATGTGTGTGCTTGTTTTTATTCGTAACGAAAAACAGCTGAGTAAGGGTCTGGATATGGATGGCTGACCACCTTTTGTAGGAAGTCTGTAATCGTGCAATTATTTTGTTTAATAATGTTAAATAAATGTAATTATATTTTCAGATAATTGAAATTAATGCGATTTACAAGAGTCGATCTGATGAACAAATTTTTACAATTTTCAACAATGAATGAATATATAAAATAAAACCATTTCCGAGATGTTAATACATTCAAAGCATCTTTAAATTATGATTGAAAGACAGCTGGATTCAAAAATATCGATTTTTATTTTTCAATTTGATTGAATTGTTTTTGATGGAACAAATGTTTCAAACTGTTCAATTAATTTCGATATAGTATTTGGCATTTGTTAAAAAATTCATTGCACACGTTTTTCACTCGGATATCAAAAAAAGCAAAAAAAAAGTAAAAAAAATTATGCAAAAATAATGTTGCATACCTAACATTCACTACTGTTATGCATGATTAAAACAAAATTGCATTTCGCATCGTTCCAACGTTTAATTTCTATATAAAATGCAAGAGAAAGACAAAGAGAGAGATAGTGAGAGGGAGGGAGTGAGAAGGAGCGAGAGAGAATGAGTGAGTGAGTGAATGAGAGAGTGAGAGAAAGAGAGAGAGAGAGAGAGAGAGAATGAGTGAGTGAGTGGGTGAGTGAGTGGGTGAGTGAGCGAGTGAATGAGAGAGTGAGAGAAATAGTGAGAAATCAAGCGTTAGTGTATTTGCAGAAGTGCAAAAGCCACAATAATGGATGTGAACATTCAAGAATAGTTGGCTAAAATACATCAACTACCATAGTTCAAATACATATTGCATAAATGAGACGATAGAGTGAATAAATTTATTATGGATGCTATTTTTATATAGAGATGTTGAGTGGATTTCCATTTAAATGTCAGTATGTATCGGAATAACGAATGTCAAAAGCATACATTTTAGCAGCCAGCCCAGCATAGTTTTGGTATTTTCATTGGCCTCGTACTTGTAAATTTTACTATGGAAAAGAGAAACTAATGCTATGCTACCGAATTTTGAGTGAGTGAATGAGTGAGTGAGAGAGTGTGGCAGTGTCGTTGGTTGAACATGTGTGAACACAAGTTCACATTTATTTTAATATTCATGACGACCGTAACAAGGTCAAATTATGTGTAATTTCTGATTTTCATGACCCAGTCCGTTGGATTGGGTAATTCAATGCGCATCTGTCTTTTTCATCTTCACTGAATATGGCTTAACGACCCAATGGCCCCCACCATAGAAAAGAAGAAGAGAAGCACCAAAGGCCAAAAGAAAAAGAAAAAGAAAAAGCATAATATAGCAACAGCAAGCATAAGAAATGGAACAAAAACCTGGCGATTTGAGTGTATTTTAGCCTGTGCCATCAATTGCCATTATAGGTTAAATCATAATGAAGGCGATGGCCATTCACTCATTCGTTCCATGTTTTTGTATTCAAAACATGCAACAATTCAATATCTACAACAACAACAGTATTTTATTGAGCTGAACATTCATTTTGGCTTCCTTTGCGAAGCTCAATTAAATAATAACACAATATCACTTTCAATTAGTAAATTGCTTGTGTGTCTGCAAGTAAAACGTGTATGTGTATGTGTATGTATGTGTGTGTGTGTGTGTGTATGCGCACGTTTGATGCCTGTGCTTGGCTTTCAGTTTTCAGTTTTTAGCCTTGGGGTTATTTAGTTCTTTCAAATGCTATTCGATATTCTTTATATACACATTGGCATCGTTTGCCACGCAGTCAGTAGCCCAAAAATCCAAATATTACCACTTGAGTTTTCCAACATGATGACATCATAAACGAAACTCAACGAAATGAAAAAGACAAAACACTCATTGGCCATAGTATCCATTGATGCAGACTCGCTGATAGAATTCAATGCACGATATAACGACGATATATTTTCAAGATAAAAATGAATTTTGCCGCTCAATTGAATTGACGATATATATATATATGAATTTTCATCAATTATTATTTCACTCCATTTGAGTAAGAGAACAGACAAAAGCTTAGAGGAAAAAAAAAAATTAAATAACACGGAAAAAAGAATGACGAAGAAGAAAAACAAAAAGAAAACCAAATCGAATGTTTCTCTAGAAAATCAAACAAGAAAACAAAATGAAGAAAAACGATCGAAAGAGAGAGAGAGAGAGAGAGAGAGAGAGAGAGAGAGAGAGAGAGAGAGAGAGAGAGAGAGAGAGAGAGAGGGGAGTGAGAGTAAGAGAAGGAAAGAAGGAGGGAGAGAGAGAAAGAGAAAAACATTAATTTCGGGTTCAATGGAAAATCTTTCGAATTTTTGTTTACATTTCATGTTCATCTACTGTTTTAACTCTTTAAGTATTGAATTGTTAACAATGCTGCAATGAAATTTCCAGAATCGCACCGGAAAAAATCGAAATGACAGGGAAAAAAAAAAGAAATTGACAAAAATAGAAAAAAGAAAAAAAATTGTACAAACGAAAAAGAGCTAACGTCTTCGTTAATAACAACTTTAATAGCAATTGAAATTGCAATGACCCACAAAAACCAATTTTTAATTTATCGAATCGACAAATCGAAAGTGCACAAACTTTACCAAATCTTTACAGTTTCATCTCTCACTCTCTCTCCCCCTTTCTCGCTCTCTCTCTCTCTCTCTCTATGACTCTCTATTTAAACTCTTTGTTTTTTCTCTCCAGTTTTACAATTTTACATTGAACACTTAATGGTCATGTTATAAAATGAGCAACTATTTTTCTGGATTGAAAAATAGGAAGCAAGAACAATATATATGAAAAACGGTAAAGCAATTCAATTGAGTTGGCAAATGAAAGTTTTGCGATCCATTGCATTAAATTGATATTTTGTTGGATTGTTTAAATGTGTCCTATTCAAGCGTTTCCAATGTATAGAGAATAAAAACCATTTTCTCTATTTACACGGTGTGTTGTGCAACTACACATTGCTCACACTAAAACCATCGTGTTGAAAACTCATTTTGGCTTTGATTGTTCATCACACTAACAAATATCGAAGAGTCACGCTCCAAAGTCAGTATTGTTGTTTCGTCAACGCAACTTACGATTAAACTGAGGCTAAATGAATCTCAGCCAATGTTGGAAAAAGAATAAATGATTGAAAGAGAAAGAGAGAGAGAGAGGGAGAGAGACGGAAAAGGAAAATGAGAGGGAGAGAGGGGAGAGAGGGGGAGAGAGAGAGAAGGAGAGAGAGAGAGGAGAGAGAGAGAGAAGGAGAGAGAGAAGGAGAGAGAGAGAGGGAGAGAGGGAGAAAGAGAGAGAGGGAGAGAGAGAGAGAGAAGTACAATGAGAGGGATGCAGTGGATTGCAACTCTCAACTATCAGAAAAGAAACTTTTACAACACTTCAAACAAGTGACTGCAGACAAATTTTAGTACATTGACTACTATGTTATGAATGTATTAGTGTTACGGCAAGAGGATTGTGAGAATTTGGATCGACATGACATTACCAATCGATTGCTCCTAACCGCATTCAGCAATTATCGTATTGTTCACATCCATAATACAATCCATTTTCTACTTGTGTGTTCACCACACTTTCTCTCTTTAGATGAAAACGCGATTTTGTCTTTTTTGCAATTGAACGTTCGAAATGTTTTGTATAGTTTTGAAATTGTTTTTGTTTCTTTTTTTTTTACAGCATTTCCACCAAATAGAACATTCGGTAGTAACGTATTTACATGGAAAGGAACAGCGAGAGAGAAAGTAAAAAAAAGAGAGAGTGAGAGAGAAAATGTGTGAACGGACGAAAGTGTCTACACAAAAGAGCAAATCGGAAATCGTTAGCGAATACTTAGATAGAGCGTTTGATCGTTTTCAATAGATTGGTTAGAAGTGGCTAGATGCTGGATCATTGTAATAGCTATTATTAAAATATACATTGTAGCGAATTTTCAATTGCACCACATTGCACCATAATCACGGTTAAGGCATAAATGTTATCAAACAACTATAAAAGTTTCTCATTTTTTGGTCACATAAAGAAACTTGGCCAATACAGCAGCATCTGAAGAAAATTTATTATTTAGTAAAATCAAATCGATAAATTATGACATTAGGTAAACGAGATGATGAAAATCGGTCAAAATACGGTTTAGCTTTGTTTAAATATGGCAATTTTTATATGCACGATAAAGTGCCAAATATATATTTTTCATGAGTTAAACTAATATAAACATATACACACAGCACATAATAATACAATTTTAAAATGGTGAAAATAAAACGCATGATAGCACGATTTAATTTCCGACAACAACAACTACAACAGACAAAAAAAAATGCGAAAAAACAATTAAACGGTTTTAATACGAAACTAGCGAATTTTATTGTTATCGTATAACTAGAGTCCAATAAATAGTTCCATTTAATTACAATAATTTACGGAATGGCGCGATTATACCGAAGTAAATTGCTTGCTCTATGTTGGGCTCCTCTCTCTCTCTCTCTCTCTCGCTCTCGCTCTCTCTTGCTCTCTCTCCCTCTCTCTCTCTCTCTCTCTCTCTCTCTCTCTCTCTCGCTCTCTCTCTCTCTCTCGCTCTCTCTCTCTCCCTCTCTCTCTCTGTGTGTGTGTGTGTTTGTGTGTTTGTGCGAGTGTGCATATTTTTGCGCACGAAATGGTCGAAATGAATGGGAATATGGTTGAATTCGGTTGGTTATTTCTATGACACACACACACATACACACAAAATAAAAGCGGTAAAGAATTCTCTTGTCAAATTTTATTTATTCGAAAATCCGCTTATACTCTATTGCTTTTCGGCGTTGTCCCCGCCAAATGTTTTCCACATTAAATCGAAGCATGTTTCATCGCCTTATTCCCGAAATGGTCGAAAAGCAAGAATAACGACAAAAACGAAACGCGAAAAAAAAAGAGAAAGAGACGAGGAGAAAACGAAAAGAATAGAAAACAATGCGGAGAAGAAATCCATGAATTTGAAAATGTTGGAGAAATGAATACGCTAAATATACATAGTTTAAAGAAAAAAAAAATTCTTATTCGTTCGTACGATCGTCGACGATTTTGGTATATTTTGGGCGATGCCATAGAAGGTAGCACATAAATTTCCTTTAAAACCCTTCTTCATCTTACGTTCTATCCCTCTATTTCTCTCTCTCTCTTTCTCTACTTCTTGCTTTCTTCCCTTTATTCCTTTTCTCTCTCTCTCTTTTGCTCTTCCTTTCCCTTTCCCTTAGTCTTTCACAGAGCTAAAGAGAGAATCTCTTAATACGAACCATATAGTAATGACCGTATTGCTGTTGTTCGCCAACCAAAAACTTTAATTTTATTTCTTTGAAATGGTTTGTAAATGATAGTCATGAATTTATCGATATGTTTCATTTATTGTTTTACTGTAAAGCAATTTAATCTGTACAAAATATTCCATTCTCATGTCTGTATTTCTAGTTAAGTTTGCCTTTATTGTGTTTGGATTGGTCGTTTGTATTTACGTTGCAATGAATGGAAAAATCGTTTGGGGTGATTAAATCGCAAATTAAAAGTGGGAAACTACTATACGCATCAAACGATTTGCAATGCAATAATTTTTCAGTCAGCCTCATAAAAAAAATTATAGAGATGCTACGGCAAGAATATGCGATGAGAAAATAAAAACGAAGAAGGTAAAGGAGAATGGGATGGAAGAGAGAGAAGGAGAGAAAACAAAAAAGCAAGCGAGAGAGAAAACAAGAGAAGAGAGAGAGAGAGAGAGAGAGAGAGAGAGTGAGAGAGTGAGTGAGAGTGAAAGCAAAAGATAGAGATAGAAAAGACGAAAAGCGAAAGAAAGAGAAAGAGGAAAAGAAAAAGCCGAAAAATGATCAAGAAAACGTCGAGAAAAACCATAATATAGCGCATTATTAGTATTTGCCGTTTTGAATTGGCAACTGAACGAAATTCAATTTCACAATTCGATGTGAAATCCGTTAAATCGTTTTGAATGCTAAATGGTGTGTGTACGAAATAAACTAAATGAAAAAAATAAAAAAAAATTTACAATTTCATAGAATTGTTGAAACTAGCCAAATGCATACAAATAAGCGAATCACGGCGACAGACTTGAACTCAACTCCAAATTAATTGAAAGTTCATCATATTGATTTACATTTATTACTAGGCAACAGACTTTATTTACTATTATCATTTTAAATTCATTATGTGTGTGTTCACTCTCACACATCATTTTTACTTTCTCTCACTCTACGTGGTTGTAAAATGATTTTTTTTTTTTCAGTCGGTATTCGGCGTCTGAATGGCAGATCAAAAGATAAACTACAGGAAAGTTATTACGCGCTAAATTTTGGATACATCATTCATCGGTTACTGTTGAAATCATCTAACAAATAAAAGGAGTCACAGTCTGAGTTGACTGCCAAAAGTAATAAACACATTTTCCCATGAACAGCATCTAATTTATGGACCTAGTTTGGGCGACAGCATAATGTGGTGTTATTTGGTTTGGCTCGTTTAAATTTTAATCGATGTTAATGTTTTGATGACTCTCAGTGCTCCCTCTCTCACACACCCGCTCTGCTCTCCCTATCTTTCTCTCTGTGTCTCTATGTATTTCTTTTTTTTTTTTTTTTTGGCATTGTTGTCAATTTTTCTACGTTGCTTTCATGCACAGCCGGGCCTTAGTCCCATTGCGTTTCCTTTACGCTATGAGACATTATTGTGGCAAAACATAATTTGTTCCACTGATTAAATCATTATAAATTATAAATAATTAATCGAGGCATATTGAAGTGCTTAACTATTACACTCGCGCTCGTGCGAACACACCATTATTGCATAATTTTTTTTTCCATTTCAAACTGTGTCTCGACACTCGGTTCATTTGTTATTCTTGTTCTTGTTGTTGTCATTATTATAGTTTTTTTTTTTCTCTCTTTCCATTTCATGACTGCGAAAATATGTTAACCGTCAAGTTAAATATTGCACTTTTTAATCCATACTTTTTTTTTTGTCTCTCTTGCTATGCTATTTATAAGCGGAGAAAAATAAAAAAATTTATAATACCTCACTAAGTTAACACAATTGAATTGACTGAAGTTGATAATTTTTATTGCGTTTCGTGTGAACAAAAGGAATTTATTTATTTTTTTTTTTTTTGTTTTTTTTTTTCATATTTGTATAATATGCATGTGTGCATGTGTTTAATTTATTGTTTTTAATTGATTCAATATAAATTGCTCTGTTTGTATAAGTGCTGCCCTGTTAATTGGTCATTATAATAAAAGCAAACATGTTAAATGAAGCAAATAAATGCAAAAGAAAGTCGATTTAGTCACAATAATATGGCTTCAACTCTATTTATTCAAATAGCCATTCATCTACACGAAATGCAATTTGTTTGATAAATAGAGAATTTTTTTATTTTTCTGTTTCGTCAGCGTTGCCAGTTCATAATTAAATGAAAATGAAACAAAAGTTGATATATATGAAAAAAGAGAAAAAAAAAAGAAAAATAAACGATTTCAAAAATAATTCGGATTAATAAGGGACATCGTTGAAAATTTATGTGCGAACAAGCGAGATGTCTGGTTGAGTGTTTTTCGTTGAATTATTATTATATTATTTATTGTCAAATGCGGTTTTAGCCAAAAAAAAAAAAAAAAAAAACCAATCCATTTATTGGACCCATGTGTGCACGTTCTCATTCTCTCTTCCTTCTCCTGACTCTTCGTCTCCCTAACTATTTATCATGCTCTCTCACTCTTTCTACCACACTCTTCCCTTCTCTCTCCCTCCCTCCCTCTCTTCCTCCGTCTCCCTCCATCTCTTCCTTCGTCTCCCTCCCTCTCTTCCTTCGTCTCCCTCCCTCTCTTCCTCCGTCTCCCTCCCTCTCTTCCTCCGTCTCCCTCCCTCTCTTCCTCCGTCTCTTCCTCCGTCTCTTCCTCCGTCTCCCCCCTCTCTTCCTCCGTCTCTTCCTCCATCTCTTCCTCCGTCTCTTCCTCCGTCTCTCTCCGTCTCCCTCCGTCTCTCTCTCTCTCTCTCCCTCTATCTCCCTCCCTTCCCTCTCTCCACCTCTCTCCCTCTTTTATCTCGTGCTCACTCTGTCTTTTTTGTACATAAAAAAAAAAAAAAAACGAAAAAAGCTTTGTCATTGTAAAGCTTTGGGCCAGTAACTTGATGCCTCATCATATAAAAATTAATAGTTAGTAATAAAAATCGTATAAATTTTAATTACCACAGGTTTTTATATGCACAAAACCATATACGCATTTCCAAACACGTATTCGCATATTCACATATATCGGCCAAAAAACATTTATTTTTAATATGGATTTTATCGAATAACATAATCATTTTGTCATTTATCATTTTTGGGGCTTGACTTTTTCGATATGCCATGCATCTCATTTACTTATCATAACAATATTATTTCTATTTATTTCTCTAGAAAACCATCCCACACACATGCATATTAATGTACACACATACATACAGAATTATGGAGATAGAGTTAAGAAGAAAGACCAAGAGACAGAGAGAGAGAGGGGAGGGGGAAATGATAGATTTAGAGAGGGAGAAAAAGACAGATTTAGTATAGGGTGAAAGAGATAGACATGGATAAACCAAAAAAAAAAAAAAAAAAGAAGATCGCAATAATCTGGTATGAAAAATTCCATATTCATTAGGTACTTTCATCGGCCGATGGTCATTTCAGCATTCTGCCATAATTTAGTGGTGTAATATAATTATTCATTACGTAATTATTATTACCTATCTGTTTAAATGCAATTAATATTCAACAATTGGGAGAGATAGTAAATGAATAAATGTAACAGCGAAATGTGCGAAGAGAGCAAGAGAAAAAAAAAATTGAAATCATCTCTTGCAATGCCTGCAATCAGCGTCACCACACAATACAAATAAATAAATATTGGTTAAAAACCGAGAGTGAGAATAAAAAAAAAAGCGACACACGCGCGTGGTTTTCGATATTTGGTTTGTTGTCATTGGCTTTGAATAACAAATGCCACAAATACCGCAACATAATTCCAAATCCAATTCGCCGCAATATTCATATTCAAATCAACAAAATGTTAGCGTATCAATAAATATTATCTCACTAGCCATGAAATTATTTTATATTTTCTAGTTTTTTTCATTTTTCTCTCATTCTCTCATTCTCTTTCGTTTTTCATTGTTGCATCATTATTAAATTTTCAGCTAGTCAATTAAATGGTCTCTGTGATGCATGAATGAATGAACAAATTCATGCGCATAAAATATTTATTGGATACAAAATCGCATGAATTGGCATCAACACATTTTCTATGTTAAGCTTATAATTTTTGTCAAATGAACTATGATTTTATTTTTAATTAATATTTTTCAAACCAATTATCATTGCTATTTAGTCAATTGAGTAAAAGTGGAGGGGGTGTGAAAGACACACCATGCTATGCATTGTATTCAATGATCAGAATTCAATTGATAAATTAAAATTAATTGTATAGTTTCGGTTTGTACAATTAACTTTTGGTCAATTACCATGAACGGGAAATCACATCATTCATTTCATTTAATCAAAAAGCTTTTATTTCCTATAACCGAGCGTTTTTTTTTCACTTAATTCATTCTGTTGATGCGTTTTCCTTTTTATCTTTTCAATTTTAAATTTGAACATTTAACATTTACAAAAATCCTTTGTTTCATTCTCAATGCGAAATCAAGGACCACTTTTCGATGTGTGTCTTTCCTTCACATTTTGCACGAGTTTCCACTTTTTTTTTCCCTTTTTCTCCTCTTTTCACTCCATTTTTTCTCGCCTTCATTTCCCATTTTTTTTTTCTTTCTATTTTTCTGTTTTTTTCTCTATTTTTCTCTCATTATATGCTTTTATTCTCTCGACTCTATCACTGTCTTATGCTAACACTTTGCATTGTTTTGGGGTCGATAAGTTTCATTCGTTTCCGCATTTTTGCTTCATCCAATTTTCGAAGCTAAAAGCGAAAGCGATGGAGAGAGAGAGAGAAAGAAAGAGCTAGAGAGAGAGCCAGAGAGAGAGAGAGAGAGAGAGAGAGAGAAGAGAGAAAGAGAGACAGCCAAAGAGAGCCAGAGAGAGAGAAATCCAGAGAGAGAGAGAGAAGGAGAGAGAGGGAGAGAGAGAGCCAGGGAGAGAGAGAGAGCCAGAGAGAGCCAATGAGAGCCAAAGAGAACCAAAGAGAGCCAAAGAGAGCCAAAAAGAGAGAGAGAGAGAGAGAGAGAAAAGAGAGAAGGAGAAGAAGAGAGAGTGAAAAAAAAAGCCAGAAGAGAGAGTTGAAAAAAAAAGAAGCCCCATTCAAATAGACGATAAACAATGGAAATTGTTATTCTACTGCCATAAATTGTTGCACAATCTCAATCGTATGCTGTAAGTTTTTCACTGTGTATCAGCTTTCGTTTTCGCCTATTTTACAAAGCAAATTAATTCCAGTGAACTTTCTAAGTGTTTGTTTACGGGTTGTATTTACGTTGCGTGTATGTGTGTGTATGTAACAAACGATACAACCAAAAGTTATCGTCACAAATCATTGATGAAAGTGACAAAGAAGTGCTGCATTACATTTCAGTATAAACACGATCAGTACTATAGAGAAGAAATAAAACGATAATATGGCACGAAAAATTTCGGGGGCAATTTCAAAAAGCACGATTGCATTGGGGATTTCTTTGTGCAAAGCATTTAACCAAAATTTACTCGAGATAGGGACGATGAGAGATGAAGAAACAAAAAAAAAAAGCTCATGATTCAGCACAAAAACCCATATACATTATACATACTAGTAATGGTTTCTATTTTCGTCGTCGTTGTCGTCGTCGTTGTTGTTGTAGTTGTCGTCATCAGAGCTTTGTAGGATCCTGGATGCAAAATCTGAATGCATATTTGCATAAGCGCAATCAGTAAGATCGTTCAGCATACAGACACTGAATTGGAGAAATGGAGGCAGCAAGGAGAAAAAAAAAAGCATACGAGAGTGTCTTCTGCATGAAAGGTTTCGCATTTTACCATCCGCTTTGGTTTCAACCAACCAACAATTTTCATTTTTTTTTTTTTTTCTTTTTCGTTCATTTTTAGTTTACGCGAAAGCATGCGTCTCTTGTGAATCTCAGAATGAATTGTACAAACACGTCCTCAACATAAATACTCAAATCACAGCAAATGGAAGAAAGAAGGCCAGGCATCATTCGATAGAAAACCGACGAAAATTGATGCGAATAAAAAAAAAAAAAAAAAACAACCACTCGCATACACACACTCACACACTCAAACTAGAAAGACAAGTGAATATAAAGCGAATGTGTGTCGCTATGTTTATTTTGGCCATCAAAATATATGTAGATGGAAATGGCTACGGCGGCTCCAGACAATTCATTTTTTTTTTTTTTTTTTTTTTCATTTTGCTCTTCTATCTTTCGCTCGCCTTTTTGTCATGCCCATCGTTTTCGTTTCTCAATCGAAAAGAAGAAAAATAGCAGGGATTCGGAAATGCAATTGAATATTTTGGCTCAACAAAGAAAACCAATAAATCAAACTAGTTTTCTGTTTTTCGGGCCGACACACACACACACACACAAATGAGACACACAAACAAATCACCAAATATATAGAGTGAAATCGATGAAATCAGCGAGCTTCCTCCCACAATAATAAACATGAGAATATCATTTGTTGTTGTTGTTGTTGTTGTTGTCGTCGTCAATATCACTGTCGCATTTCATCAATGAATTTTTCAAACACATGTGATTTTGTGGTAGATTTTTGTTTATATTTTTGTTTTTGTATTTCGTACTTCTTACAGCAACTTTTTTTTTTTTTTTTCATCTTCTTCGATTTATTTTCGACCGATGAGATGTTGTTGTTGATGTTGATGATGATGACGATTGTTTGCATACAATAAATCGGAATTGGAACACCGGTAATACGAATCGGGTGATAGAATAAAAGAGATTTCAACACAAATATATAAAAGAAAACTATGGCTTACGGTGAATTGTTGTAAATGTGCGAAAAAAACAACAAATAGTGTTTGTGGATTTGTCTTTTAAAGTGAAACAATGGTCTTGAACTACATTGAAAAAAAAAACAGAAGAGATACGAGTCTTCTCATAATTCTTGCATTGCTTTTGGTTGAATATTTGGGCACATCAGTAATAAAGGCGGATGAACAACAAAGACAGCATTACAACGATCAATTGAATAATAATTGCTGGGAAGAAATCACACAATTTCTTTCTTTTTCTCTTTTCCTCTTTCTCTCTGCCTTTCATTTACTCTCTTCGTTTCCTTTTCAATTCCTCTTTTACTCTTACTTTTCCTCTGATCCTCTTTCTTCATATCTTTCCTGTTTATCTCTTTCTCCTTCTCGCTTTCTCCATCCCTCTTTTTTCATCTCTATTTCTCTATCTCCCTTTCTCCATCTTCCTTTCTCCAAATTCCTTTCTCTTTTCACCCTCTACTCTTTTTTTTTCGTTCTCTCTTTTTTATTTGCTCATATAACGTTGTGTTCAGAGAATTCAACGTGAAAAAAGCTGATGGTAAAACTAACGAAACTGCACAATAGATACGAGATAAATTTGCAATTTGCAAACAAAGAAAAACAAATTTTCATTAAGTATGTGCGTTTGGATTTGGTTTTTATCCCCCAAATTTGAGTAAAATAACGCCACAAAATGCTTGCAAGGGCATCGAGAGAGCAAGAAATAAAAAAAAAAGAGAAAGAGCAAGAAGGAGCATTCTATTTCATTTTGCATAGGTCTCTATTTATTTGCATGTTTTCGTTGCTCTATGTTTGTTTTCCGTTTGCTGATGTCCATGTCCTATCTCATGTCTAAGTGCTCCATGTGTTTTACAATTGTTGTTGTTATTGTTTTTTGGCGTGATGTGGCCGTATTCCTTCATCTCGGCCGTTTGGTTAATATTGTTTCTGTTGCTGCTGTTTCTGTTCTTTTTTAGTGTAAATGGTTCTTTCTCTCTCTCTTTCTCTCTTTGTCTCTTTCTCTCTCTCTCTTTCTCCTTCTCCTTCTCCTTCTCTATAAGTTTCTCGTTCTCTCTCTCTGCATGTGTCTCGCTCTGTGGTCTCTTTCGTTTTCTGGCTTTAATTTTGTCTTTGACTCTCTGGTCTCTTTAGTGCATTAGAAAATTTTTTGGTGACGAAGACTTTCGTCTCTCACCATTTTATTCAACACACACACACACACACACACACACACACTGTTATAATTCCTATTTTCATACTCATTCTCTATCAATTGCAAGTTGTAAGCCATTAAAGTAAGTGATATTTATAGAGATACTTTTTTGTTCCCTCTTGAAAACCAAATGTGTTTGCACCAGATTGTGAATGTGTGTATGAGTAAGCCTCTGTTCGTTTCGATAATAATCATACATACAGCTCGTACACACAATACAACGCTAACCGATTCTAGTTTAGTATGCATTTTCGAAAAATATATGTATATATTCAAAACCAAAGCTAACGGCCATCAGCAAAAGACAGAACAAAAATTGCACAAAAACAAAAGAAAATAAAAAAAAAAAAAAAAAAAACAAAAAACAAAACGCCAACAACATGAACAACAATAACACAACAACAAAAAAATAGCTTCATTGTATTTCATTATATAAATGTGCCATCAGTGTTTTCGATATAATTTGGCATCTCACACATAACACCAAAGTCGAAAAGTATACTTATGCGAATATTTCATGTTCCTCATGTATCTCTTGTTACTGATTTCCAGCTACACCAACAGTTGGCCAACATTTGTATGGATAAAAGTAACAACCACCAAAACAAAGCTCGACTCATTCACTCACTCTTCGCATTCAGCATAACAAAAACTGGCTGCCAACAACAACAACAACAACAACAAATAAATTTAAGTCAACACAGTACGACTGAGTATACTTTTGCTCATGTATAGCAAACCAGTAACAAAATACAAGATTGAAACAATTTTTCGGCTCAAATGAATAACAAAAAAAAAAAAAAAAAAAAAACAAAAAAAAAAACAAAAAAATAAATATTGCGGCTTTGGCTTTTTTGAATGCTCTCTGAAACTGAATACACAATGGCCATTTCGCTAAAATGTACACACACGCTTACACTCACACTCACACTCAACACTCAGAAACACCGTGCCCACACTCAATTTCATTTGGCTACAAATATACAGTATATTATGGTCATGCAATTACAATCCCAGTTCCCATTCATCGGCTAAGCTCCGTAAAATATTTATCAAAACCATGATATAAATTTTAAAAGATAAAGCATTTCATGACAAAAATAATGCAGAAACTTTATACGATGGACAATTTATTGAGCTGTTTTCTTCAGTATAATCATCGCATACAATTCAAAATTGAACTATACACGTATAATTAGAGTCGTTGATGTTGTTGTTGTTTTCATCGTCATTGTCGTATATTTTTTTTTTTTTTTGTCTCTTTTTGAGGGATAAATGATAGGTAAAGATGCGTGCCATTGCGTAGAAATTGTAATTTTTCCGCATCGGGCACTTAAACTCCGTGTTCTGGATCATTTGATGTTCATTGCATACATTTTTCGAAATATCCCAAAAGAAAAGGAAGAAAAAAAAAAAAACGAGCGAACCAACGACAAAAAATCACATAAAAAATCAATATCTTCTACTCTTTTATTTTGCTCCAATTTGCCTCGCATCACCCAAAGATTGTGATGTAAGAGAAAGAGAGAGAGGGAGAGAGAGAGAGAGAGAGAGAGAGAGAGATAGAGAGAGAGAGAGAGAAATCGTTCCGGGTGGATTCGATTGAGTGTATTCATAAAAACTTTTATCGGAAATTGTTGAAAAATATATTTTTCTGCTTTCACTTCTTCTTGTTTCTTTGCTTTGCTTTTGTTCGGAACATATACATATATTTATATTATTTCGGTTATCGCTGCAAGCAAACATTTTGTGCCATGAAATTCACAAATCCACTCTAGAATAAGCGGAAACAGAGATAGAGAGTGAAAACAGTTATGAGAAGAAAGACGAGAGGGATAGCGAGGGAAAGAGAAAGAGAAAGAGGGAGAAAGAGAGAGAGACAGTGAAAAAAAAAGAGAGAGAGAGAAAGAGAAAGAAGGAGACAGAGCGAGAAGAGAGAGAGAGAGAGAGAGAGAGAGAGAGAGAGAGAGAGCGAGAAAGAGACAGAGACAGAAAGATAGGCAGTGAAAACGAGATGAATACAGAAAGATAGGGAGTGTAGAGAAAATAGGGAGATTGAAAGAGAGAGAGAGAATGAAATAAACAGGACAAGAAAATATTTAAACCAATTTTATATTTATGCGTTTCAATGTCAATTTTTCCGCGATAAGTTGTTTCATACAAGAGAATATATTCAAATTTTATTATAAACTAAAACGAGCTAACAGAAAAAAAGAAGAAAAGAAAAGAAAAGAAAAAAAGAAACTATCACATAAAAAGTATGATATTCGTGAAAAATTTTTGAATGGTACACATTTGGTTGGCGGCATTTTCAATACTATTCGAAATGAACGAACAAGTTGGGCTTGCAAAAAGGAATGAAGAAACTCATTTTCATGCTAAGAAAAGAAAACCATTGACATATGATTCAATGTTTAGCTGAGAAAAAGAAAAGAAGCGACGATAAAGGAGTGAAGTTTTTTTTTTCGCAATGCTGATTAAATTGATTAGATAACTTTATAACAATATCGATAGGTCCTTTAGTGTGCACATTCACACATACATTCATTTCATATTTTCTTTTTTTCGTTTTTGTTGGCGAACCATATTTTTCATTATCAAAACATATTTTTGCGTCACTTGTGTTTTTATCAGAAATCTATTGATACACACACACACACATTGTGCAACGATTTCTTCTATTCAATTCGTGATCAAACATAATTGTCATCATATCCGCTCATATTATGTTCACACTGTCTAACTCTTTCTTTCATCACGGTGGCTTGCACCATTTCCATTTTGTCTTCTTCTTTTTCTTCATCGTTTTTTACATCAGAAACTATAAAAGCAAAGGGTATCTTCATTCGAATGTTCAGATTGTTTTCTCACTTTTTACTTCTTATTCTTCTTTTTTCCTTTACAGTTTTCTTTTCTTTTCAATTCATGCTCGAAATGAAAATATTATGATCTTCTTAGAGGCAATCTAATAATGCTTTATTTTGCATATTTTCTCTTCCGTTCGACGAATCCATTGTGAACGATGGTAGCAAGATGATATGCATGTGTGAAATGTTTCTCACAAGGCATATTAAATTTCTGGGAATAGATTTGCACCGCGCGTATGCCATGAGCGCGCCATAGATAGACATTGTACCGGTAAAAAGGAATTTGTATGTGTGGATGTGAGAGAGTGAGTGAGTGAGTATGTATATTGAATAAAAATGAGCAAAACCATAGCAATAGTCAGTTGTTATTGTAGATGAAATGTAACTGAGTTGGTGCCAGGCCGACAAAGTAATATACATATAAAAAGAAAACATCAAATCCCAGAATGAAACAGAGCGAGAGCGAGTGAGAGTGAGATGGAAGAATTCCTTTGAACATTTCACCTTCACACAATTTTCCAGAGCATGTGATTTAAGTTATTTCTGCAGCAGTATCATGCCTCTTTGTGCATTTGCAGTTGAGCATTTGTGGTGTGTGTGTGTGTGTGCTGGTAAGCGATAGAAAGAGAATGCACAAAAAAAAAAAAAAAAAAATATAGTTTGAAAATAATCGAACGGGATTTAGCTGTACGCAATGGATTCATACCGTGAATGCTACCTATTTGTATGTATCTGTGTGCGCTTTATGAGTGCATGTATGATAGAAAACTCCATTATATTTTTCTTCATGTTTTCCATTCATCAATATGGATACATTTAAAAGAGCCATCAGCTCCACCAAACTTGTTATTGTTGTTGTTGTTGCTGTTACGTATATTCGATTTCTATCGCATCATCATGGTAAAGCACCTTTTGTACATAGGCCGTCTATACATAGGTATAAAAATCAAATAAAGAATCGAATTATGTCTGGTTTGTACAATACCTTTTTCGTAATAACGAATTTTCTCCATTTCACTCTCTCCCCTCTCTCTCTCGCTTTTTTTCTCTCTCTCTTTCTCTCTCTCTCTTGCTCTCTCTCTCTCTCTCTCTCTCTCTTTCTCACTTTCTCTCACTCTTTCTCTCTCTCTCTCTCTCTCTCTCTCTCGTCTTCCCACTGGATTCGTCTTTATTTTTTTCATATTTATATACGTGTGTGTATGCGTCATTGTTTATATATTTTATGATATGGAGATTCGATACGGTTTATTTGTTGTTGCATTTCTGAATCGACCAATTATAAGAGATGAGATGAGAATTGAAAATACAACTTTTCAGGGCATTCGGACTCTGTGGTAAAACATATTTCCATTCAATTTCATAACATCCGATTGAAATAATCAATTCCAAATGAATCGCAAATATGCGATGAATATTTTTCGTTTTCTTTGTTTTCTCCATCTTTCTCTCACCATTTTCATCCTTTTTATCCTATTTTCTCTTTATTTTGTACTATCATTCCACCTTCTATTTCTTCCATTCTATTTCTGCCTTTCTCCCTATTCCATTCCCTTTCTTCCTTCTCCTTTCTTTCTGTTTCTCTTTCTCTCTCTCTCTCTCACTCTCACTCTCTCACTCTCACTCCCTCTCTCTCGCTGCCTCTGTTTCCCCTCTTCCTCTTCCAATCCCATTCGATCAGTCCCTCCTCTTTCGCAAACAACTTCTTCAAATGCTATTGAAATGTCTTTTAACTCAAGTGCGTGAAAATCCACCATCGCATTATGTGTGACATCGAAATACCAATGAATAAACACATTCGCATTCGCATTCCATCGAACATTCCGCAAATAGATAAATACACTTTCATGCACTGTTGCTGTTTCGATTTGGATATGAAAAGCAATCTGAAATAATTTTGTGATTCTTTTATGGTGTAATAGAATTATCTGAAAACTCAATAGGACTAAGGCAACAGAGACATTATTGTTACTATCATCATTTCGTATATTGATAACCGTGTTTATATGAATCGTTTCACATTTCTACTTCATCTCATGCATCTATGTGTAATAATTTCATTTTCTATCTCTATCTCTATCTCTATCTTTATCGCATTTCTAATTTCAGCGTTCAATGCAATTCTCGTTATGTATATGCATAGACACAAATATTCACATACACAAAATGCAAAATCAATTGTTTCACTTTTTGTGCAATTCCAGTTGTGGAATTCCATTTAAGCTATGCATTGAAAAGCAAATAGGTATTCTTTATGCTCACTCGTCGGCTCTAATATCGCAATCTCATCGATTTTGCATATGAAATCGGTCACACATTTTTGTACTCTCTCTTTCTCTCTCTCTCTCCCTCTCTCTCTCGCTCTCGCTCTCCCTCTCTCTCCCTCTTTCTCTCTTTCTCTCCTCTCTTTCTTTCTTTCTTCATTTTGCTCACCCCTTCTCTCTCTCTCTCTTCTCCCCTTTTTTACTCGTTTTCTTTCTCTTTTTCTTTAAAAATTCTTCTCCTATCCCTTCCATCTATCTTTGGCTCATTTAAATCGGTTTTATTCATGTATCTCACATTCAAATCGTAAACGTGTGAATGATTACCATTGCCAATGGTTGTGTCGTATTATTTGCAAGATTCGTTTCATATACACTTATTAGTTTAGTTTTCTAGCATGTTTGATCCTTTTGTTGTTGTTTTTATTCTGTATTTTCGGTCAACAAAACACAAATGTTCACATACGAATTGCACAAAACCAAATTAATATGTGCATACTTTGCATTGCATACATACTCATACACAAATATTTTTGTGTTAATTGTTTAAGTTTGTTACACAATTTTCTTGAAATCGTTGCAAATTGAAATTCTTATTTACTTTTTCAATGATAGTGAATGGGCGACAGTAAAGTTGAATAGTATGTTCTTATTAGACTAATTTATAAAAGATGAACGCTATTTGAAATCCATTGATAAAATGACATACTAGTCATTTCTGTATGTTAAATAAAATGTCAGTCTACAGAAAGTCAGAAACTTAAATGAAATTTAACTGCATAAAAGATAAATATTTGATGGAAAATCAAAATCAACTTTAACTCATGTACAAATTCGCATTTAATTTAACATTCAGACTTGTATCAATATGATGGATGAAGATAATTTTGGTGAGATTTTCTACTGTGAAATAGCTTGAGATTAGTAACCATTTTCTTTTTCTTTTTCTTTTTCTTTTTTTTTTTTTAATGCAATTGAGTACTTTTGAATTGTCTAGCAAGATGAACTTTGACATATTTGATTATTCAAATACATATTCCAATAAATAGAATATATATTCAGAGTATAATAAAAAAAAATAAAATCACATTTTATATGAATAATATATGATCGTCTGAAACTATATTTAGAACTCACATATGTTTAAGACTCAATTTAATTTGATTCAAATCAATGGCATGGCATATTCTGCATATCCATACCAAATAAATCAAACGAAATTAATAATAAATGCGAGAAATGAAGAGAAGTTTCATTAAAATCATTTGCATTGAATATGGAAAGAGAGATGGCGGCAGGGAGAGAAAGAGAAAACTTTCTCTCTCTCTCTCTATCTCTCTCTCTCTCTCATCCTCCAGAAGAAAAAAAAACCCAGTCACAAACAAATTATAAAATTTGTAGAATATTTAAATTGAACTTACCTTTGATTTTTGTATGTAGAATAATTAAAATAAATCCAAAGTAATAGCTTTGCAGTCGATAGAACATGTTCGTTTGATTTTGTATCGTTTAATATCGAAACGATGTCTGGGTCGATGCTTGAATTGTAAATGTTATTGTATTTTGGGCCAATGGTTGTTTTGTCCTCTTGAAGAGAGAATTAAAAAAAAAAAAAACGAAGAGAAGAAACCAGCGAAAAGAAGAAGTATCGTCGATTCCGTCGATAGATCGTTTCTTCCCCCCCCCCGCTATTGAATTACCAATATTTAATTAGAATTATTTTTTTTTTTCTTCGTTCGCTTCTGTGTCCTGTTATTCATTAACTTGTACACCAAATGTTTGTATCACATTCAAGTGGGGTTGCTTGTCATTCGTGGGTAAACATTTGTTTAAAATCATTGTTATATTCACATTCGATGTGGTGCGCAAATTCTCGACTACCTTCGTCGTTTTTTCCTTCTCTGTCTCTCTCTCTCTCTCTCTCTCGCTCTCTCTCGTTTTTCTCAATTCAATATCGATGTATTGGCCAGTCCGTTTGGAATGAAATTTGAATCAACATTCAATACAAGTTTAAAATGAAAATCATACCAATTCATATAACAGTTTAAATTCTTGCACAATTGTTCAAGTTGATATTCAAATTACATTCAATTGAAAACAGTTTTTAAGTTTTTAATTTAAAATTAACACAATCGTTTGTTATTTTGTGTTCACTTTGGCTATTCACAAATTTCATATGTGTTTCCTTGTGTGATTTTCATTTTTCATCTTTTTGCTTATGATTTATTTATTTCATCAACAAAATCAACCAATTTCAAATCAATTACAAAACTTTTATGCAACCACTTAAGCTATGCCGCATTGATTGTTTTGAATGAGATGAAAAAGAGAAAAATGCCACGCAAATTGTTTGTATTCTCTCAATTATCATAATTATACGATTAGTTTACAATATTGAGCAGTGCATTTAGTATTGCCGTAACTGTCAATATCAACAACCAACACAACTCATGCAATCGCATCAATTTTCCCTTTTTTCCGCGCTGTTGCACCGATGTTATTAAGTAGAAAGCATTTTCTCGTCGATGTAATTGGTACGTGTGCGTTGTTAAGGTTATTTAATAATTTGCTGTTGCTGTTGCTGTTGCTGTTGCTGTTGCTGTTGCTGTTGTTGTTGCTGTTGCTGTTGCTGGTGGTGATGATGATGGTTGTGATGGTACTCGTATTGCTGCTACTACTACTACTACTATTATTGGGTGACTATGGTGTTTGGCTGCTTTGCTGTCAACATCAATATCATAATTCCTGTGATGGACGTGTTCGTATAAAATGCATGCGTGGAAAAGAAGCATAAAGAAAAATGAAGTCGTAATTAGTAACACAAATCGAATCGTCACTATAAATGATCTGAAAATGATAGCACTGTTAAAAGTTTTCCCTCATTTCTATTTCTTTTTTTTTGTCTCTCTCTCTCTCTCTCTCTCTCTCTCTTTTTCTCTCACTCTTTCTCTCACTCTTTTTTTATCTCTCTCTGCTTCTCTCTCTCTCTGCTCATCTCTCTCTCTCTCTGTTTCTTTTCAACTGTTATTTACCCTTACATTTCGCATAGCCAAACAATATCAACCGTTTTCAGCTGAATGTTTGTCGTGCGGCTATCGGTTAAATTTCCATAACGGAAAAAGGGACGTAATTGAGCGATAAAAACGAAATTACGATATTTATAACAAATAAATGTGCATTTCTATTAACTTGTTATCAAATTTATTGAGTGAAATTGTCGAATATTTTCTTCACAATTTTATTGACTAATTAGCGGAAATTATACTTAATTCGATTCCGGTTTTCATGAAAAATTTATTTTATTGTACAAATAAATTATTTTCATGGTTCAAATTTAGGCCGACTAAAATAATGATAAAGAAAAAAAAAAAACAAACAAAAATAAGCGAAAAAAAAAACACTTTTCAAAATACCGAATGTTCCCAATGGTGAGTTGCCGAAAATGTTGCCTAAGGGATGTGGTGAAAAAAATTCAACTATGAACGTTTTTTCCTTTTTTTATAAAAAAAAAATGTGAAATACTAAATCAACATTAAACTGTTTTAACAAATGAAACAATGGAACACACGCGATAAATAGAAAAAGAGAAAAGTTGGGAGAGAAAGAGAGTGAAAAAGAGGGAAACGGAGAAGGGGAAAGAGTGAAAGGGAGGAGGCTGAAGGGAGGAGGCGAAAGGGAAAGAGAGAGAGAAAGAGATAAAAAGGAAGAGTAAAGGAGGAAGTTTGTGGCATAAAAAAAAAAAAATGACAGAAAAAAGAGAAAGTATAAAATTGCTTTATTTTCTCAATTAATTGAAATGACTGCATTTTCATTTGTTCATCATATTAAATCATTCATTTTACGGTGCAAACTAATATAGTTTTGATGTTAAATCTACACAATTTTCAATTCACAAACTCACAATTCACAGCTCACAATTGTGATTTTTGAAAAAATGGCAGAAATATAAACTGTCAAGTTAATAAGTGTGTTTAAGTAACAAAAAGAAACTATTTAATTATTTGATATAGTCTACTTTTCAACTATGACAACCAGCATAAACACTGAAGTTCAGACTGAACACTTTCATGGGAAAATTTGTGTGTGTGTGTGTGTGTGTGTGTGTGTGTGTGTGTTTAAGGGATAATAGTAGAAATGACAAGAGGTGGATTCTCAAAAATTTCCATCGATCTAAAACTTTTTGTTTTCAAATAGTTTTTCCTTTGACATTTTACGAACAACTTTCTCATATTGCAAATGAAGTTGTAAATTAAATCTCAAATGCAATATTCTTTGAGAATAGTATTTCCTCCCCTGTGGAATCAGTTAAACGCGATATGCTGGTGCGTAGCTGTGTATAAATTTAAAAATCAAAAAGTTGATATTTAATTTATTCAGCGAAACTGATAGTTTTGATTATAGTTTCATTCCAAAGAAGAAAAAAAAAAAAAACATAAAATTTTATTCTAGTTCAATCGTTGCTTCTTATTATGTTGGGCATTTTTGAATGAATTAATAATATAATTCCTGAAATTTATTATTATTTTTCATGCATCAAAGTTCATAAATAATAATAAAAACTTGAAAATTTCACCCGACGTTTTGAATATCAAAAACAATATGGTTATTACGATATTAATCAGTTTGCAGGTGATTAAATAACACAAAAAAAAAAAAAAACCATTCCACTCATTCCACTAACAATAACAATCAACACATCAATTTTGAGAAAGAGAGAAACAAAAATATGCTTAAGAAACTGTAACATTATGAAAATTTAGTTACGTACAAGGTGAATTTTATATTCCACAACGGACAGCTTATAAAAACCGACGAAAATAGTCAGACTTTCTCCGGCAATAGAGAATGAAATAGCGCAACAACAATAAACGATCGGATATACCACAGAAAAACAGTTGCAATGTGTTTAAGGCGCTCCTTATTTTTTTTTTTTCTTCTTTTTCGTTATTTTTTTTTTTCGTTTTTTGGGAAAACCAACTAAAAAAAAATAATTTGCTGCTGATGCTTTTTGTGATTCAAGTTTATTGTTTCCTATTCTAATTTTCGTTTATTATTTTTGCTCGTCGTTTTTACATTTCACCTTGTCTCATTCGTTGTTTCAACATTCGTTTGAATTCTAGTGTTAAATTTTAGTTTGAATTTTATTTTTAGTTTATGTTCAACAAATACACAACATTTTGCACACAAAAATGGTGGTCGCTAAACAATCTTTCACTTTATATTCATTCGAAACCATTGTCGATTCCGTGCATCGTTCTCATCATAATTTCTCTGGTTTTTCGTTTCGAGTGTGTGTTTGAGTTTGTGTGTGTGTGTGTGTATCTGTATATGTTTTGTTTTTATTTTTTTACAATTTTCTTTTCACTTAAAATTCACACAATCTGCACAATGTTCAGTTCAGCACACATACACACAAAACAAAGCACATGCACATGCACACAAATTCCATTCTTTTAAAACAATAGCAATAATTTCGATGACCGTGTTGTTATGTTTTTTCTATGCCACGTATGGCCGTATTTTATTGCACATTATGGAAAATATTTAAATTAATTCATTACAAGCGCAAAGTGAGCGCCAACACAAATCCGAAACAAAATAGCACACAAACACATATTCTCGCACGCTGTCTTTCATTTTCATTTTCATTTTCATTTTCATTTTTTTTTTTTTTTTTTTATACACTATCTGGCTCTTTCATGATGCAATCAAAAATGGGGAAATATCCATAAAAAATAGCAACAACAATAACGCCAAAGATAATATGAAAAGCGAGAAAATTGTCTCATTATTTTTGTGGGCCAAGTGCTTATAACCTCTAGCAAGTGTTAATTTTCATACTTTATTATATTTTGTTTTTTTTTTTTGGTATTTTTTGAAACCGTTATCATTGTATTCACCCAAAAAAAAAAAAAAAAAAAAGAAAAAAATTCAATGACAATTTCAACGAATAAATTGAAAAAATTTTTGTAAAACGTGACCGAAAGGTTTTTTTCATTCAGTTTTCAGAACAAAAAAAAAAATAAAAAAATAAACAATTTTTTCAAGGAAAAGCCGTTAAATTACGCTTTTTAAAATGCCGATGACACACACTCCACATGATAATTTGTATCAACATTTAACTATGTGATGATTATTATCTTTGTAGTTTAACAGAAAAAAAAAAAAAAATAACAAATTAATTTTTTTCAATTTTTTTCTTTCTTTTTCAGTTGAATTTTCATTGAAATTCAAAATGTTTTGCTTTTCCGTCGGTCAAAATTGAAACACATGTATCACACAATCTCTTGTTCTTTTTTCTTCCGTACGCATTTAAAACGTTCATTCGTACGTTCCTTTTTGAAATGTTATTTCTCTTAAGGAAATGTTTCGAGGCGAAAATCAAATTCGTCGTGTGTATATATTTATATCTCTATATATATGTATATGGATGATGTTTTCGCTTGAAAGGATCACGATAAACTGAATTCAACTGCTAATGGGAATCATTTGTATACATTCCATCCATCCATCGTGGCTCGTGCTTCTACCACCACATTCACAGTTCAACACACACAGCACACAGTGCGTTCAAAGAGCACACCGAGAAACAGAGCGAACAGTGCTTCTGCACACATTTTACGGGTACCGTATATAGATATATGGTTAGATTGTGCAATGCACGATACTGTCGACTTTGGTTCATCATCATAGGCGCGCTTGGGACACATTTTATACATTACGAGAAATGTTGAGTTGCATTGGCTGATACATTTCGACCGTTGGTTTTTATTTTTGTGGATAAATTGTTTAAAGATTATTCCAATGAAATTCTTACGCAGAATTTGTAGTTTTTTTTTTTTTTTTCATCAAATTTTTGAGACAATTTAAATGAAACTGAAAATGGACAATTTAAACAAAAAAATTTGTTAAAACTCTCGAAAGGGTTTAAAAATCTTCAAATGTCTTCATTAAAGACAATGAACAATCCATGGTGAAATTTTCTATGGAATTTCGATGATATTGTTTATTTTTCAAATCGCGCAAAGAGTAAAGAAAAAAAAAAAAGAAAACAAAAGATAAAGAATAAATGGCACGTTTTATCGTTTGCTAGATTTTTATTTGAACGGAAATGAATCTTTGGTAAACTAAAATTAAAATGCATAAAACACACAGCATTCTATCTATTGCATATATCATATGTAACAACCATTGGATAGGATCGCATTCAATTGTGTCGTCGCAAAAACACAAAAAGAAAAAAAAAAAAAAAAATTTCACTCACAAGAGACCAAAATGTACGCGCACCATACACAACTCAGTATGTTTTGCGTTCAAACAAATAAAGAAGATTTTTGGTGGAAAAATTGGCCTCTTGATGAATTTACAGCAATGTAACCAAATAGCGGAAGAGCCAAAAGTAGTGATTTCGTTGCAAATACATTCTACTGAAGATATAAATAATGTGTAATTCATTCATATCTCACAATCATTCCGAATAAAAGTGAGTACAACGAATGGAAATGAAAAAAAAAAAAAACACACACACACACACAAATAACAAGCAAACACAAAGAGACAAGAAAAATGTCAGAAAATAAATCACACAACAGACCAGAACAATTGTAAATGGAACAAGCGGTAAAGGAGATTGAAGAAGAAAAAAAAAAAAAAACAACCACAACAATAATATTAATAATGAAAATAAAGTCAAATAAAGCGTTGACACATTGTGAATCACATGCGAATTTTCATTCGTATATGTTTGAGTTTGAGTTTTAGTTTGCAAATTATTGGAACGAATGACTGGAATGTAATGCATTACCGCATCAATTCATTTGAATGTTCGTTGTTCGTCCATTAGCATTTTGGTGATGTCCACACACAACACACACACACGCACACACACACACATCGATTTAAACGGAATGCACGAAATGAAAAGGAGAACACTATAACTATGCCATCGCTTTTGGTGAAAATTAGAAAAGTTATTATGTTTTTGTACATCTTGCGTTTCAGTTCATCTTCTTCTTCTTATTTTGCTATTGTTCTGTTTGAAGTCTTGAGCTCTTGTCTTATTATTTTAACACTGTTAACTCCTTTCGCGCATTGGCCAAGAGCGCTTGGTTTGGCTTCCTTAACAAATGAATCATTTCAAACTAAAGCCATTCTGGTGAACATACTTACTTTCGTTCTTTTTTTTTTCTTCCTTTTTCACGTCCGTTGCTGAAAGGAAATTTTTCATGCTCACGATAAAAAGCATCAATAGAGAGGAAGCGAAAGAGTGATGGTGGGGAAAAGAGACTGAGAGAGAGGGAGGAGAGAGAGAGAGAGAAAGAGAGAGAGACAAAGAAAGAGAGAGAGAGAGACAAAAAGATAGATAGAGATAGAGAAAGAGCAAGAAAGAGACAAAAGGAATAAGAAAAAAAGAAAAAGAAGAGAAAGAAGAAAAAAAAAAAGAAAAATAACAATTCGAAATCCACTGGATTTTTACAAAAGCTATAATGAATTCCTAGTTGTATAACACAACCAAACTATATCCTCGGCTGGTTATAATTTAAGGTAAGATAAACAAAAACCATTCGTTTCGGAAAATCGTGCAACGAACAGAAAAATAAAATCATAGTATGTAGCACCGGTTGACGTAGGCGAATCAACGCGATGACGGAAAGTCAGTTCTGCAAATTGTTGTGACGAAGATAACTTCATTTTCATTTATTAGTTATCGCTATTTTTTTTTTCTTTTTTTTTTTTTTTTTTTTTTCATTCAAACCACATCGTGGTGTTGTAACACAGCAAAAGTAGTTACTCTCTGTGTTGGAATAGATTAAACAGTATCTACTACATTTCCATCAGTCATGGTTTTGTTTGTTTTTTTCTTTCATTCTTTCTATTTTGTCTATCGGAATGGCTTTTCCTTCTTCATTCGTTGCGTGTAGTTTGCTTTCAAACATGAAATTGGAAAAATGACACTCGTACTGAACATTTTACACACACTCACACACACACACATAGTGTGGAAAAATGAATAAGAATGTGAGAGGAAATGATTGAATGAAAAGAGACAAACTGCGATAGAGATAGAGAAAGAGATGGAGAGAGAAAAACGGGGACAGAGAGTGAGAAAATGAGAAATGGACTAAGGGTGTATTGGTGTGAAGCGGGATTTAAATTTGATTCTATTAAAAAGTGCTCGTTAATTTTGCAGCATTGGCGTGTTTCACCGACAACCGACATACAAACAGTGGAACATTGTAAGACTTATCGTCCAACATTGAATACATTATGCAAGCGCATATTTTTGCGATGAATTTGTTCGCTGCTGTTCGGTGTGTGAGTTTTTCATTTCTCCATCCTCTTTGAGCTCTTTCTCTCTCTCTCTCTCTCTCTCTCTCTCTCTCTCTCACTCTCTCTCTATCACCCTCTCTCTCTCTTACCCTCTCTCTCCCTCTCTCTCTCTCCCTCTGTCTTCTTCTCTCAGTGCATGCATTTCATATCATTTTCATGGTTTTATCATATCGGAATGTGCGTTATTCGAATTGCAAGCTAAAAGAAAAGAAGGAACTAACGCTTGGTCGTTTAGTTGGACTAAAGATATCGGCTATGATTTCTTGAGAGTAACTTGAGCAATGGATGCAACTAATCGTTCGTATGCCAAATGACAAGAGTTAGGTAAATTCCGAACAAAAATGAGAAAAACAAAGAGAGAAAAAGGGAGAGAAAGAGAGAGGGAAAGTGGGAGAGAGGGAGAGAGGGAGAGAGAGAGAGAGAGAGAGAGAAAGAAAGAGTGAGAAAAAGAGAAAGACTAAAGCGAAAAAGAAAGATAGAGAATGAACACTTGGCGACGACATAAAACAGAAACTTTTGAATTGCTAAAGTCTAAGTTAATCAAGTTACGTGTTGATTGTATGTTTTTCTTCTCAATTCAACGCGGCATTACAATTTTCTTCAACAAAATGTGAATGTAGCTTGCATTTTAGGTTGGTTGTATGTGGTGTCCAATCATATCTCTGCTTCATGCAAACTGATTTCAGATTCTTGGTTAAGTTGTTTTTTTTTTTATCCATCGTTTTGCTCTCTTTTTCTTCATATTCATTTTTGTTTTGCGTCTTCTTAGTGATTTCTTGACTCGATTCTTTTCTCGAATGTTTTTTTTCTTGTCTTTTATTGTGTCATGTTCATTGAAACGCATCGCATTCAAGCAAAATTTCGTCAGACATTTGTCGAAAAGCGAAAAGCAAAATGAGAGAGTGAAAAAGAAGAATAAGAAGAAGAAGAATAAGAAGAAGAAGAAGAAAAAGAAGGAGAAGAAGAAGAAAAAGAAGAAGAATAAGAAGTAGAAGAAAAAGAAGAAATTTATTAAGCCTCTATGAAGATGCTGTTCGTGCATTTGATTTGCCACTAAACATTTTATCAACACCATGTTGTGTCTTAATTTTATTTCGATAAATTTTCGTCACACTTGCGTTCTCAACGCTCACCACCAATTGAGTAATCCATGATATGCTTAGCGTGAATATCTGAAGTGAAAAACTTACATTTTCGTGATGGAGTTGGTGCGCGTTTTTGATTTTATTTTCTTGCAATTTTCAAAATGCGAAAATGAAATGATTGTCCATCAGTTGTATGAGTGACGCATATACGCACAAATTCTTCCATTCTTTATGCGATTGTAAATCTTTGGTTAATCCGTCTTAGTTTTTTTTGTATTTTTTTTTCTTTCAGTTTGTTTGTTGGTTTTTCTTTTTTTTTTTTTTTTTTTTTAATATTTCATTCGCAATCTAACAATGACCTCGAGAATATCTTGTTTTATGACGGATTATTTTCGTAAAGCCTTTGTAGCACTTAATCATATGATAATAACCATCGCATGACAAACAAGGATTCATGACCGACCAGTGCAAAACGATAGTGATATACCATTTACATTTTTGACCGTTTTCCCATTGCTTGTGAAACGATTTCGCTAATTTAGTGGAAATAAATTGTCAGTTCATTTGTGAAAGTGTGTGCGTTCAATGGAAAAGAAATAAAATTGAGAACAAAAAAAAAAAAAAAGAAAAAAAGAAAGTAATAAAAATCCGTTTTGTGTCGAAAGTGCTCACACGCAAAAACGCAAAACAAACTAATTTATTTTCCATATTGTGTTCTGGAACGGGACACATAAAAGTGGGCACAGAGTGAAAGCGAGAACGTTGTTCCATAAGAACAAGAAGCGACACAAAAAAAAAAAAAAAAAAAAAAAAAAACGCAACAACAGCAATCAATTGTTTATTTTGAACTATGCTTCCCTGTGTTGTATGAACAAAATGCCAACCGACAAAGGGAACAACATCAAATGAAGGCAATGCACAAAAGAGAGGAGGAAGAATGTGCAAAGTGAAAATCGAAAAGCGTGCAAAGACGTACGGTCCACGTTTATATACGAATATTAGGCAATAGCCTTTGGGCGATTAAAACAAAAACCGAGGGGAGTTAAATTTCAACAACACCAATATCAAATGCGATAAACAAACCCATATTTGAAACGATACGTTTTCAATACACTGATTCCAATTATTTAAGTGAATTCATTTGTAAACATGCATATTGTCGTCATTTGATTTACCAAACCGCATCGATCAAGATGAAAATTAACCAAGCCAAAACCAAACAACAAACTTTTACAAACAAATGAATATTCTCGGGTGTAGAAAAATAATAGCAAATCTTTGGTTGTATTGAGAGAAAAAAAAAAAAAAAAATAGAAAATAAAGAAATTCAATAGCATCTGGTGGAATGATGGGCAAAATGCATAAAATAAACTTGTGATATGCGTACAATGAATGCCATATTTGATTTGCAAAGACGATTCATTTCGCGATGCAATGCAAACATGATTTTGTTGTATGCACGCGCGATTGAATTGGTAGATGTGAGTTTATATGTGTAGAAAAATAGAAAATCGTTTGTTGAACGAACATCGGAGGTAATTTCCATTGCTTTTGTATATTGTGAATTCCCAATGGAATGCATTTTATTGCAACAAAAGAAATGTAGAACAATTCGCTTGTTGATTGGTTTGGTCTAGAAATCTGTCTATAGTATGTTTTCAATTTTAAATTGATTTTTTACTTGCCATTCACTTTTGCAATATATAGATACAAATGTGTGTGTAAGTGTGTGTAAGTGTGTGTAAGTGTATGTGTGTGTTTGTATGTGTAGAGAATATTCTCTGCCAGAGAGAAAAGGAGTACCGTATTTAAACCAGTGCATTTGTTTACGTCTCTTATCCCGAGCACAATCTATTTAGAATGCGCATCGCAGCAAAATTGTTCTAGCTCGATTACTTTAACGATACCATTACAAAGGCCAATGTGCATTTGAGCCGCTCATTAAATCTAAATTGCAAAGAGATGATCAAAAGAGAACGTACGGGCGCATCGATATTGACGGAAAACTAAAAAATATACTGCTTTAAATTGCACAAATGCATCGCGTCTAAAGAGAAAGAAATGGAGGATTGAGAAGGTGATAGATGGGGGGAAGGGGGGAGATAGTAGGATGGAGAAAAGGAGACTGAGAGTGGAAGGAAGAGACCGAGATAGGGTGAGAGTGAGAGTGAGAATGAGGAAGGAAGGGAGAGAGAGAGTGTGAGAGATAGATATTGAGAGGAAGAAAGAGGAAGAAAGAGAAAGAGAAAGAGAAAGAAACAGAGAGAGATAGAGAGCGAGAGAAAAAAAGAGAAAGAGAAAGAAGGAGAGAGGGAGAGAGAGAGAGAGAGAGAGAGAGAGAGAGATAGAGAGAGCGAGAGAGAGAGAGAAAAAGAAAGAGAAAGAGGGAGAGAGAGAGAGATATAGCAGGAGAAATGGAGAGAAAAAGCGATATATTTTTTCAATTGAAAGGAAAAGTAGAAACGAACCAAGCCGGTCAAAACAACTAGAAAAAGAAGAAAAATCTAAATTGATTGAAGTGGTACTTTGTCAAAAAAAAAAACAAAAAAAAAAAAAAAAAAAAATGAACGACAGTATACATTCGAGTTTCTTTGTTATTATTGCTTTCAATTTCTTTGTATTGGTTGACGATTTCCCTATTCTAAATTTATTTATTGTGTCATTTTTGTAACAAACACAAAATAGAATCCGACTCATAGACACACACACATTCAAACATGAATACGAATAAAAAAAAAAAAAAAAAATAAATAAATTCATTGAATGAAGAGACAAAGGCCATTATAGGTGGTCCATGTCCGTTAAAATGTTATTTTATAAATACAAAGTGATGTTTTTATCATTTGACATATTTGACACAACAGTGAACAGGCAAAGAGACCACATTCATTAATTTTGTTCAATTGCATTTATAAAATATACATATAAAAAGAAAATGAATTTTCCATTTTTGTGGTTTTTGCATGACAAGTTTTGATCAGTTTTATTTTCATCGGATATATTGTGCTAAAAAAACAAAAATCGAATATTTTTCGGAATGAACTGTGTGGCAACCAGAAAAGGGGGGGGGGGGGCATTACCCGAATGAATTGAGATAAATATACTTTATACGATGATTCCAGTCGAATGAGATGGGTGAAAAATCTATTTGAAATTTGATGATATATTTTGAGATTGAAACGAAAATATGAAATACACGAATGAAATGGAAACCATTGAAATTGACTCAAACACGGTTATACACTGGTGACTGCCCGAATAAAAATTTTCAGTTGATGCTTGTGTGCACACTACCATTTGCAATCGCAATAGTATCAAAAGTTTTGAGATATTGAGATAAAGAGAAAGAGAGAGAGAGAGAGAGAGAGAGAGAGAGAGAGAGAGAAATAGATATCATTGATTTTGTCTTTCATGTGCGTTTGTGTTTTCATTAGGGAATGAACACTTTTTTTTTTTGTAAAAACATGAATTTGATGATTTTCCTGTGAATCCATGATTCAAATATAAATTTTAGACAAAAATAAAAAATTGCTTCCCCCC
>JAQOWM010000438.1:5387500-5395000 GCA_029041755.1 Resseliella maxima
AATGCAAAACGGCAATCAAATGCGCCAAAATGTATTCAAGAAAAACAATCATTTTCGCACACTTTTTTCTCTCGCACTTATTCACTTTCTGAACTTTAGCCACATAAGTGAAAAATGACTAATTTGTTTTGCACCAACCATAGAATAAATGATATTACTTCCATACAATCAAACTGCCACAACCATACACACCGACATAGTGCAGTACGTTGAATTTACATTCCACCCTCGCAACCAAATTGTATTTTAACGTTCAGTTTCTTATTTTTTTTTTTTTTTTTTTGCTTTTATTTGTCTTGACAATGGAGTGTGATATGTTCTCGCTCTCTTTCCCTTGATCTCACTTTGTTTTTTTCTCTCTAGCTTTCTCTCTCCCTCTTTCTTTCACCCTCTTTCTCTCTCCGACTCTCTTTTTCACTCAGAGAAACAATTTCGCACTCTCTCCTTCACTATCTCATTCTCTATTTCCCCCTCTTTCTCTCTCTCTCTCTCTCTCTCTCTCTCTCTTTCTATCTCGCTCTCTCTCTTTCTTTCTCTTTCTCTCTCTCTCTTTCTCTATCTTCCCCTCTCTTTCTGTTTCTCATTTTTGCTTCCTTCGAACGTTCATTTTTTTCTATTCTTTTTCGTTGCTCAACACTTGATTTTGAGCATTGTATGGTATATTATGTACCCTATGCATAGTATATTATCAAGTTCAATTTACAAAAAGAGGTTAAAATTACATGCATCCAATTGAAAATTGATGCTGTTCGGTGTGTTCAAACAGCGCGTACTAACTATGAAAATATAATATCTAAGTTTCCAACGCGTTGCCGTTCGATCCGGCGAGAAGCATTGCACACGCACACACACACACACACACACACACACACACACACACACACACACACACACACACACACACACACACACACACACACACAGTGAGAGGAAATCAATGGAAATGGAAGGGGAAAAAAAACAAGATGCAACACGAATCCGAAACCGTGTAGCACCGTAGCATTCGATCGAAGAAAAACCCCCTCGAAAAGTAATATTTTATTGACGTTTTAACGAACACATAATGGGTTTCGTGATTTTTAATATGGTTTACTTGATTTTGGTGACTTTTCTTTTCTCTCTTATTTTGTCTTTCATCAATTTGCTAACGTACCAACCATAGCGATAATGTGATACGCACTCATAATATTACAATGCAGAGAATTTTCGATGAAATTTCAATGAAGGGTGGAAATAAATTTTACACTCGATATTTGGTACAATGAACATATACATATTTTTTTCTTTTTTTTTTTTTTTTTTTTTTTGTTGCTCTCAATTGTCGCATCAATTTCAGGGTGAAAATTCACTTTCTCAGTACAATGCAACTTAATCCATATTCAAGGCGGAACTAAAAGAAATAATAAAATGAAAAAAAAAAAAGAAAAAGTTCAAAATGAAAATTCAACTGCTGTCATCAACTGGGTATTGGGAGCATGAGTGATTTGCTTGTGGTACTTTGCAAAAATACGTAAAATTGTTGATGTTTTGAACATTTGTATCACATATCCTGTCGCCAAAATATAAATCCACCCCACACCCCCCCATCATCATACAACACACAACACACAAAACACTAATGCACATTCAAGATTTGGACATCACAAAGATGTATGACATTCACATGTATAGGAAGTAGAAATGGACAAGGAGCAACAACAGTTCAAGAAAAGAAAAAAAAAAAAAAAAAAGAAAAGGAAGAAATAAACAAAAATACAGAACAAACTGAAATAAAACCGAAATGATATAAAAAATAATAACAACCATTCATTCGCATTATTGTTATTATTGATGTTATTATTTAAGTGAAGTCCACGCGAATAGATGGAAACGGGAAAAACGGAGACAAATAAAATGGTCTTTCTTTTTGATTCATGACATATCTACGCTGTTGTTTATTGTGCGCCCACTTGCCAAACGACAGCAAAAAAAGCAAAAAAAAAAAAAAAAAAAAAAGAAAAAAAACTAACGCCGTCAAAAGCAATATCGTAAATCGTGTCGTATGAAATGCGGCACATGTGCTGCGAACTCATTTCGGAAATTTCACGCATATTTTGTGCTTCAAGTTGCCCCACACAAAACAACAACATCTACTTCAACAGCAGCAACAACAACAACACAAAATAATGTGCATGAAATTCGCCTAAAAATTACCAGCAAAAAAAAAAAACAAAAAAAAAAAAACAAAAAACAAAAAAAAATGGGAAAATATATTGAAATAAATGCACTTGTTTTCTATTAGTATAGTTGTTCGGCAAGACAAGATGCCAATAAGATGTGATCAATAAAGTGAAAGGCGAACAGAGTCAAAGAGAGAGAGAAGGATATAGAGATAGAGATAGAGAGAGAGGTAGAGGGAGGAGAGAGAGAGAGAGAGAGAGAGAGAGAGAGAGAGGAAGAGAGAAAGAAAGAGAGAGAGAGAGAAGGAGAGCGAATGGAAAATAAATAATAAATAATAATAGTACGTAATAAAACCAATAACTTGAATTCAAGCGAGATAAAGATGAATACGGTTTGAATCAAAGCGCCAACACACACACACACACACACACACAAACAATGTCACGAATTCAAGAGTGTAAATCTACAAAGTGAGACGTGCATCGACACAAACATCTATTTCAATGAAGGACATATGTGAATTACGTAATTTTCGCTTATTTCCCTCAATTGAGTCGCAATGTTTCTGCTTGATCATTTTCTCACTTTTATCACAATCGATGGCCATTTTGTCATTGTTTTTGTTGTTGTTGTTATTGTTATTTTCAAAAGAATGACAAAATCAAATACGAGATATCAATGTGCCAACGTTAATGGACCTTCATTTTTCATATCAAAGTAGAAAATATCACGAACGAACAAAGGGGGAAAGATGGAAAAAAGGAAAAAAAAAAAAAAAAACACATGACAAAATAATATCCATCAAATTGACGGAAAAATCGCTCATTGCAGATATCATTAAGGCATACAAGTAACAGGGGCGTTGCAGTGATGAGAATATGAGTTTTCTCCAGAGAATTGCGGATCGAAAATGCCATACTTGATTTCACCCAAAATGAGAATCACTTGACTGTTTTGTCATCAGAGATTTTCTGTTTTTTTTTTTTTTTTCGTTTTATATTTGTATAGATTTTTGTTTTTTCTTTCATTCTTCCATCTTGTCTTGTTCAAATTAGTCTTGGACTGCGCTGCATCTTTTTCAATGCAATGGTTTTTCGTTAATTTCAACTTCATTATCCTAATTATTCGTAGATCCGTTTAATACATTCCAATTCGACTAATGAACCAAATCACAAAAGTTTTTGCGCTTGCAACAACTGACATATACAATGTCATGCTAGCGATTGACATTTTCAATGGTAATGCACGTAATTGTGTGCAACAAAACAACGCAAATTTAATAAGTGCAAAACCAGAAAACTTGATGCATCTTTTATATAAACACACAGAATGAAATGGAAATGATAGATAGATCGGAAATGATGAAGAAAGAAAGATAGAGAAAGAGAGGCAAATGAAAAATATACAGAACATTCAATGAGTCTGCACAAAACAATTTAAATTTGTTGTCTAAATATTTCTGTCTCTCCTTCTCTCGAATTCCATTTTACAGTTTCTCTCACTCTGTCTTATTTTTCTTACCCGCTTTTGCTTTATCTATCTTATGCTCTCTCTCACTCTCTCTCACTCTCTCTCACTCTCTCTCTCTCTCACTCTCTCTTTCTCACTCTCTCTTTCTCACTCTCTCTTTCTCACTCTCTCTTTTTCGGTCTCTTTAGCTCTCTCTCTCTCTCTCTCTCTCTCTCTCTCTCTCTCTCACACTATCTCTCTTTCTCTCTTTCTTTCACTCTCTCTCCCTCTCTCTCACTCACTCTCACTCACTCTTTCACCTTCTTGCTTTCTCTTTCTCTCTCAACTCGAAGGAATCTCATAATGATTCTTAAGTAGCTAATATGGAATGCATTAAACTAACGAAAATCCAAACATGTACATTTTGCATCCTGATGATATTAGCCATTGTTTAATATGAAAAAGTGGAAATTAGTTTTAATTCATTTCCATAGAAACCGCCATTTCATTTAAAAAAAAAAAATTCAATTGCATAACAAATATTTCTGAAGATTCAAATGAACGCTGAAAACAACAACAAAGTAGCACATTCAATAAGCGTAATTTGTTTTCCATTTCACAAACAGTTAAACTTAATAAGCATTTAATACTGCAATCATTTTAGTCGATCTATAGTATAAAAACCAAAACAAGTACCTGCATTACAGAATCACTACCAGAGACAAATTAATAAATAGAATTTATAAAAAAGAAAATACACTTTTCTGAAAAGTGGTGCTCTTTTTGCAGCACAAATTTGCTTGTGTATAACAATAGATCAAGGTTACAGATACTAAAATCATGTTCTCATGAAATTGTGACTGAAAACTTTTACCAAATTAAGAGAGAAAAAAATGAAAATTTCATTCAAATAATTTCTATGAAATTTAAAGGTCCAATAACATGATTACAACAATATTTAATCGAATATTTGTACCATGAAACTTAGTTTTACTTTTTGTTGAACGTTTCGTCGTTTTTCTTCGAGAAAAAAAAAACGATTATGCAACCTTTGAAACTTTGAACATGGGGTTTCAGAAATCTCTTTGATTGTGTGTTGCAACGAATGAATCGATTGTTGAGAAAAATAGTACATGTGTAGTGGTTTTTCCCCAAAAAAAAAATGACCAATTCACCATCATCTGCCTTATGAATAATAAAACCACTGGAGAAACGTTGCTTAAAATGTTTTTTGACCATAAACATGGTAAATTGTACGATAAACGTGCAATGTGAATTCTAAACTGTTTTGTATGAAATGCATTACAATTGAGAACACATCATTGATGTTGGTTTCTTGTACAATTTTGAAATCAATGAAAAAATGCTGTGAAAATTAGTTATTACAATGTTCTTTGTCAAGCAATGGCATATATATAATCAAAGTTTGCTTAAATAGTAAAGGTTCATGATTTCTGTCATCAATGTAACACAAGCAAGATTGAAATGTAGCAAATGCATTTGAAAATGTTTATTGATAGTGAAACGCAGTGAAAGAAGAAATGAGAGTAGGATTTAGAATGTTGCCTGGTAAGTAAAATTTGCTGATGGCGATGCTGATGTTGATGCTGATGTCGACATTGATGTTGTGTTTATATTTTCTTGAATTAGATGCCAATAAATCATTATACGTACACAAATAGCAATTCATCTCATGTCGATTCGTTCATATTGCATACACATAAATAGCATTCGATTGCAAGCAATATCTCGAAAATCATGGTCGTTTGCCTTGCATAACATTTACGAATTGCTAAATAATCAAATGCATGCATCTGTTTGTGTACGACGGGCGGCAAATGTGAAACAGAGATGAAAAAAAAAAAAACTGTAAAGAGGAAAACAACAACAATACAAAACAGCAACAACCAACACATCTGAATAGAGATGAATCAAACAGCAAAAAGAAGCACAGAATGTATAAGTGAAAATTTTGACATATTGATTGGATTCAACTGTCTGTCGTGTTTTGAGAGATCAACATTAGCTGAAAAACATGAATTGAGGAGAAAAAAAAAAAAAAAAAAAAAGAAAAACAGAACACAACGAACGACAAAATGTAAATAAATAATAAAGCATATAATAGATAAATACACATGTAAAATGGGAAATTTGGTTTAAAGGCGAAAATCCAAAAGCTCTAAAGCGATTACATATGATTTAAAATTCGACAGAGAATGGCACTGTCGAACATTTGATCGCAATCACATAGCTGATAAATAAATAGAAAATCAAAGGCATCAAATCGAATATGCAGAGATTTCTATATATACAAGTGGGAGTAGCGATATTTTGTGTATTTGTTGCGAGCGAATGTGCGTGAGAATGTCGGGGCGACTATTTGCATTAGTGCTTGCATTTTATTTTTGTGACAGATTGAGACACATTGTTTGAAAAGTTTAAAGGAAAAAGAGAAGGTGTGAGTGAGAGGAATTCAGAGAGGGTGCCAGAGAGAGGGAGAGGAGAGAGAGAGTGAGAGCGAGAGAAAGAAAGAGGGAGAGAGAGAGTGAGAGCGAGAGAGAGAGGGAGAGAGAGGAAGAGAGAGAGAGAGAGCGAGAGAGAGAGCGAGAGAGAGCGAGAGAGAGAGAGCGAGGAGAGAGAGAGAGAGAGAGAGTGAGTCAGAGAGGAAGAGACAGAAAGTAAGAGAGATATTCAAAGAAATAGAAGACCCATAGAGTGAGATTGAAAGGAGGTGGAATGTCGAAATTGAAAGGGAGCAAAAGGATGAGTGAAGAAGCGAGAGAAAGTTAACAGAAAGAGAATAAAAAGAGTCACATCAAGTGAAAAATAGAGCAAAGAGAGAGAGAGAGAGAGAGAGAGAGAGAGTGTGTATGATCTATATATTGCATGAAATGCACAGGTGGAGATACCCAAGAAACTTTTGATCCGCAACGATTCTGGTCGATTTGCATAAAACGAGTGCTTCTCGCTCTAACAGCAAATACCGTAACCGTAACAAGTCATAAGTTATACCAATTCATTTTCCTTTTTACCTTGACTAGACGAGCAACGAACATTGATTTGTGTTATTTTGTTCACCTTTGATGTAATAATGAAACAAAAATATGAGCGAAAAATCGTGTAGATCATTTGATTGAAAATTCAAGGACCATCCAAAAATGCATATGGCGGGATTTTCATCATTTTTATATTATTTTTTATGAGGCCCAAGCAGTCATACGGAAGAGATAGCGAAAAATCCTGAAGCGATGTACAACAACAACAACACATAAAAAAAAAAATTGCCTGAACAATTTGTTGGGAAAATTTTAACATAATTTGATTTGCAACAGATTTCTCATGAAAAATAAAACCATGCAATGACTAACTCTCGTTTCAAACTCATCAACAACACTAAAGTGAAATTCGACCAAAAATTGTGCGACATTCGTTATAGCTGCTGCTTGCTCATCTTCGTCGTCGTCGTCGTCGTCGTCGTCGTCGTCGTCGTCATCCTCATCATTATCATATTGAGTTGCTACGTCAATAACCCATACATCGTCTACATTATTTTCCACGTTGAAATACCCTTCAGCAGACAGGGTATAATGCGCATTTCGTCCAAAATATATAAAGCCAATGATAACAACACTGTGGTACAAAGTTACACGTTATTTTATTCAAATTCATACATAATATACATTGTACGCAATGTGTATAATATACGATACCAGTGGCCAGTGTGCATAAAATATTGTCTTTTATGTGACATTTAACATTTCACCCATCGAAATCGTATGTCAGTCAAATCGCCACCTGAAATGCCAGTCATTATAAAATACGGAAACATTTTAATTGGCTTTAAATTGCTTTTTAATAGAATTGTCTTATGAAGTTTTTCGATAATCTTCT
>JAQOWM010000438.1:5397500-5407500 GCA_029041755.1 Resseliella maxima
TTTTGTTGTTGTTGTTGTGATGGTTCATTATTTTAACGATATTTCGTATGATGAATTTTCATGCTATCTTGCACAATATTATATGGATTGCCAAATTGTTTTCTCTTTTTTTGACAGATCGACCTTGTCATGACTTGTATATACGTATCGTTCAATCTGCATTTCCATTCGAAATCATATCGTTGAGCTTTTGGTGTTTGTGTGTGTGTGTTTTTTTTAATCAAATTAAAATTCGAATTTATTGGAGTGCACATTTGGCATAGAGAAAGAGTAACAAAACAAAAATTGGTTGATTAGAGTGATCAGCCAGAATCGAAGCGATTCGAGCCTCATTCATATCATCAGTGATTTGAATGTTGAAACAAAAAAAAAAAATAAAATGCGACAAAAATGTGGCCGGAGGTAGTGTGCATACATTTTCACTCGACTCTTGAAATAATTGCTTTGGCTTTGTTTTTATCAATCGTAATACAATTTTATACCAAATGAATTATTGATTGAACTATCTCGTCAAACTTTAAATCAAAAGTTTTATGACCAAACATTTCAAATAGCATATTCGATAGTTTCTATTTAATTTCGACCGTTTGATGTTTGTTAGCAAAAAGGTTTTAGTCATTCAAAAGTAAAAAAAAAAACAAAAAAAAAAAAACAAAAATTTTGAAACATTTTATTAAATGAAATATTTTCAATAATTCGATAAATTTCTTTATATTTACTCATATTCACTACTATTATCAATGATTTGAAAATGTTCATTGATCGAAACAAACAAATGACGAACTATGATTTCAAACGTAATACAATGGAAATTTTGGAAATCAAAAATGCCATATTGAAACATGAAAAAAAGGAAAATCTCTCGGTCAGCTATAATATTTCGAATATTTAATTGATAACAATGGTCGCAATCGGTATCCAATCTGAATTTTGAACGATGTCTGATCGACTTCGAACTCAGACCGATGTTCAATCGAACCCGAACAACGGAAAATTCGAAAAACACAGATTTGATTCGGTTCAGGTGTTTTAGTGTAAACTCAAATAATTTTGGTCGAAATTCGTATCAGTTTTTTTACATCCCAATTTCGATCACCAGTCATATAGAAAAACATAACATGAAGTTGAAATTGCAATCTGAAAAATCAAAACATCGCAAAATGAAAAAAAAAAGCAAAAAATCACAAGCATATTGCATTCTATAAATATCATTTATAAAAGCATATTGTATGATGTGCAAGCTGAGCTTTTGCAAGCTTATCGATTTTTTGCACATTCAATATTAATCATATTATTTAGTCATTTAAAATTTGTTTGAAACGTAAACGGTGAATTCATGAAAATTTCTGCAAATAATGAGTAAAACATTATTATTATTTTTTTTTTTTTTTTTTTTTTGGAGAGAAAAGACATAGTTGCTGTTAACGAGTAAACAAACTTATTGTATTAATTAAAAAAAAAAAACTCATTACGCATGCATGAATTTAGACATGAAATGTAAGGAAGTTTCGATATAATGGAAGCTAATTTTTACGTATATGAGAATATGCGAATATGCATTTTAACTTCAATACCTAATATAATCCAATTAAATGTTATTTCATTCTGTAACTATTAAGTGTACATAATTGCTAATTATAACCTTCACATACACATACACACACATTACACACGCACACATTACACACGCACACATTACACATCCAGATGATATGAGCCGTATTCAAGTCAACAAGTTAGCTTGCATTTGTTGATGTTAAAAGTGAAAATTATTTTCGGAAAATGGCAGAGAGAACTACAGCAGCATCAGCAGCAGCAGCAGCATCAGCATCAATACAAGCGGCACTCTTCGAGTTTTCAATTGTTTGTAAAAAGTAAATGTGAATCGAAGCCAATATTTGTGGTTCAATGTCGATAGTTTACCAACATTTTATGGTCTATATATGGTATAGGTAGCAAATTTCAATAAACGAATGAGGAGATGTGGCAATGGGATTGTTGGATTTTGTATGGATTCATGTTTATAGCTTAAAAATCAATTAAATTCTATCAAAAATTCAATTGAATGGAAAATATTTTTGGCTGCAATCAGTTTATTCGATATTTTCAATTGGCAAATGCATACACAAATGTTAACATTTTTGACTTTAAAATCGAGCACATATATAACATATGAATAGAATGATGCAACTTTTCCAGAATGATTGAATTTGGACTGATTTCAATCTAGATTTCGATTGTTTCTTCATTTTTCATTTTTTTTTTTTTTTCTTTTTTTTTTCTTTTTTTTGGCCAAATATTGAGATTGACATACCAGAGAATGTGTTTCGGATAATTGCAAATTGATATATATATATATATATATATACAAGGATAATATTGCTTCACTGCTAACCAAAAATAATAAAAAAAAATGTGGACAAAATCATGACATTGTAATTGTTCATCACCAAAATCGCCTTGGATGAAAGAGAGCGTCGATTTTACACAAATCATTTCATTTTTTTTTTTTTACTTTTTCGCTAGAAATAATCAAAATTACCGATTTTCTAACGTTTTTTTTTAAGGAAAAAAAAAGAAGATTTGTAAAAAGCTTCAAATAGCTGGAGAGAAAATACACAAAAGAAAGGAAGAGAGAGAGAAAAGAGAAAGAAAGAGAAAAAGAAAGAAAGAGAAAAAGAAAAGAAGAAAGAGAGAAACAAAAAGAGAAAGGAAGGAAGAAAGGAGAGATTGAGTGAGAGAATTGTAAACAAATATTCCATTAGTTATTTACTTACAAATTATTGTCCATACAATATTAATATTTCATCTGGTTGTGATAGGTTGTCAATAATTTGTTCATTTTTCTTTATCCAGGATTTTCATTGTTTCCACTTGGACCCTTTTCTAATGTAAACGTTTAATGCGAAAGCGTAATTTTATTTCAAAATCTGGCATATATTACGAAGTGAAATAAACTTGAAATACATTTCTTGAAATCATAATAGTTCAAACTAAGAAGAAAATCGTTTCCAGGAAAATGTCCAAAATTGCTTGAAACTGTGACTTGGTGTTGGTATATATATTTTTTGAGCGCAAAAACCTGAATTTTTTTTTTTTTTTTCTTTTTTTTTTGAAACGTCAGTGTTAATTTGTTTATAAATTTAAATGTATCGAAAATACAATGGGGAATTTAAATAAAAGCATTAAAAACCAAAACAATAAGCGAGAAAAACAAAACGAACATTTACTAAATATGAAACTGTAAAGCATATCAAATAAATGACAACAATATGTACATAATCAAATGGCAAAACATACGGGAATATAAAACGAGAAAATCGAATGTGAATTGAAACAAAACGAAAAGAAAGCATTTCGATCGATGCAGGAAAAAAAAAAAAAAAAAAAAAAAAATATTAACGTACATCACATCGTTGAATTGACGTACGAACTAACGTGTAGGTATAGCTAAGATCATGGCTTGAGCACAGAGCCGTGTAGGAGACTGAGTGAGTGAGTATGTATTGAAAGTATATACACATTTTATTTATTAAAATGTATTATGTTGTTATTTTGATACTGATACTGATGGATGACTGAGGTGAAATGTATTTTTTTTTTTTTTTTTAAGCAATGTACCGAGTCGAAAGTTTTTCGAAAGTTGTTGTATGGGCGTAATGTTTTTTTTTGTTTGCTCTACCATTTCAAAGTATAGAATTTTGCTTGTCAAAATTGTACGGCCAACATAGAAAATATATAGGCCATGTTCGGCAAAAAAAAAAATGTTTCTTTCAATACCCGACATACACATACGATGTTTGTTAGATCGTTCATTCGTTCTGTTTTTTTTTTTATTCCTTTTTGCTCGTCGTCATGTTTATTTTCAAATGTTCTTCCTGCATTCATTTCTACATTTCTTGTTTGATTCATGAATCATGATGAACAATTTTCTTTCACCTCTTCATCATGCTAGGCCATTTTATATGCCTGGCGGCCCGTCGACCAATCAATCAACTGGAATTTATGCGTATTGCTTTCAATATATTTCACAAAACACTATACCTCTATCGTTAGGGTATGTTTTGAGTGTATTTATTTATTTATTTTTTCTTTTTTTTTTTTTGTAAACTAGAATGAATCAAATTCTTTTGGCTAAATTTAAGAGAATTTTCCATTGCTCTTTTGACTGTACAATGTACACAATTGTGAAAATTGTTTGACAGGTGAAAGTAAAACCAAAGCACAAAACTATCTAAAACTTGTTTTATTTGTTAGCATTTTCACATTGAAAAGAGAGAAATGGTGTTTTTTTTTTCTTCTTCTTCTTTTAACCGAGATGCTTTAGTCGTTGCAATTTATTGCATAAACATTTATTGCATCGTTCAAACAAAATAGTAAACAAACAGAAAATTTGTAAAACAAATAAAGAGGCAACGGCATTTTTCGTACAAATTGAATTCTTTCAATTGAAAAGTCGGTCATCTTATCCGACAAAGGAGACACACAGTGTGTCTCTGAGTGTTTGGGAAGGAGAGAGAGAGAGAGAGAGAGAGAGTGGGGGGAGACAGAGAGGGAGTTAGAGAGAGGGGGAAAGAGAGAGCGAGAGAGAGAGAGGGAAGGAGAGGGAGAGAGAGAGAGAGAGAGAGGGAGAGAGAGAGAAGGAGAGAGAGGGAAGGAGAGAGAGAGGGAGAGAGAGGGAAGGGAGAGAGAGAGAGAGAGAGAGAGAGTGGGGGGAGACAGAGAGGGAGTTAGAGAGAGGGGGAAAGAGAGAGCGAGAGAGAGAGAGGGAAGGAGAGGGAGAGAGAGAGAGAGAGAGGGAGAGAGAGAGGGAGAGAGAGGGAAGGAGAGAGAGAGGGAGAGAGGGAGGGAGGGGAGAGAGAGAGAGAGAGAGAGAGGGAAGGAGAGAGAGACTGAGGGAGGCAGAGAGGAATTATAGAGAGGGAGTTATAGAGAGGGCGAGAGAGTAGGAGAAAGAGAGAGAGAGAGAGGTAGAGACGGAAAAAAAGAGAGAGAAAGAGATCTGGAGACTATGAGAATGCCAAATATCTCGTTATGCGGTTCATGTCTTATGAAATGTTTACCATGATAGCAGCATTCAATGATGCAAAAGACAATACGCAAACGGCTATTTTATCTGCGCCAATTGAAATCCATGGTCACTATTGCAATTTTCAACGAATCTTATAATAAATAGTACACTTGTGGTTTCATTTGAAATCTAAATATAAATATAAATAAAAGCATTAAGGATGATGAAAGGGCATTAAAAATTGAATAAATAGTTGAATGAACTTTGTATTCGTTTGAAATGAAACATTACTCTTTGTCTTTCTTTCAACTATCATGATATAATTTATTTAACGATTTTACTTTGCAAGGAAGACAACCAATTTGTATATAAGATGTGTTAAGAAAACAGAAAAAGTAAAAGAAACACATGAATCTGTGATCAACATTTCAGCGCAAAAAAAAAAATGGCAATATTTACAACACAACACAATACAACATAACAAAACGTCAATGATTAAAAGCTAAATCGCCGTATTGGCTTATTTATGGATATTTCCGTTGTTTTAATGTCTTGTATCGCTACTTATAAACAAATATTCGAAGAGAAACGATATGAATAGTTAGTTACTTTGTATCCGGTACAATTCAAATCATCGAATATGTTCGAATTCCGGCACATATAATATAATTGCATCGTTAATATAGCATGTGATGTGATTACGATTATTACAAGCATCAACGACCAAAATAATAAAATTATGGGTAAACATGATAGAATTTTCCAGAGGTTTCCATTTTCAGTGCATAAATAACATTGAAAACGGGAACCTTTGCCCGTTATTACTCATTTCTCGTTCTGTTTTCTCTTCATTTGATGATATGTGCGCGTGTGTGTGTGTGTGTGTGTGTGTGTGTGCGTTTGTGTGTTTATAAAACTATGGCCAAGTGTGAATGTGATTGCTGTTCCATCTGAAACCAATCGGATTTCAGTTGAATAAGAGAGAAGATACAATGTATCTATCACTGTAGCTTGTTGAATGGGTAACCATTAGTAGTACTTTGGCTTATGCACGTGTTAATGGTCATTGTATGGTCGAATGAATGCGAGAATGAATGTGATCTTCTTGAAAATTTATCGTTGCTCGTTCAAAAACCTTTGCTTTATACAAACATTGACCGAAATGAAAGCAAATGTAATGAAAATTGATAAACTTTGGCACTTACTGATTCTAATATCATAAAGCTGCAACCACTAGCCAATTGTGTATGTGTGCACATTTCCATTGAGAACATAGTTAAAGTCTATCTTGGTTTTTGAGCAAGAGATTGATAGAGCGAAAGAGAAATGGCAAAAGAGAAAGAGAAAGAGAAAGAGAAAGAATGAGAATAAGCGTTCATATTCGCAATGCTGATGATTATTATTTGTATGAAGGCAACATGTTTCATAAATACATGTATGCAATATGAACATTTTATTAAGTGCTCACTGGATAGTAGTTAAATTTTGACACTGTCACAGCTGGCACACTGTGAAAACCGACTTGCCATTGAAATGCCCGTTTACCGTTTAATGATCAATAAACGGCCAAGTAATCAAAATAAAATTTGCTCATTTATTGGGAATGATAATCGTACATCTGTACTTTACTTCTTTTTTTTTCCTTTTTTTTTTTTTTTTATATGCCACCGACATTACTAAGATACGATATATAAATTATTAACGAAAGAAAAAACAATAGCATGCGGCACACAACATATTAACGCCTATAGATACATTTTTAAAAGAAATCTTCTTCTCAATTTAATGGCAAAAGCGGAAGATTTTTCGGAAATAGCGATAGAAAATGATCCAATGAAGAAAAAGCGCGACATATTTTGTCGTGATTACAATTCCATTGAATTGAAGACAAAGATGTAAGTGGCAAATAGCGAAAAAAAAAGAAACGATGGCCTGAAAATGTTTTAAGCTTTGCACAACAACAATTTTATTGTATATGCGAGAAACTTTTGCCATTTTCCAAAAACAACGAAATAAAGAATTCGTCTTCACAACAACGTGAAAGATAGCCAATTAGAGAGAGAGAGAGAGGGAGAGAGAGAGAGAGAGAGAAAGAGAAAGAGCAAGAGAGAGAGAGAGAGAGAGAGAGAGAGAGAGAGAGAGAGAGAGAGAAGAGAAGAGAGAGAGAGAGAGAGAGAGAGAGAGAGGGAGAGAGAGAGAGAGAGAAGAGAGAGAGAAAGAGAGAGAGAAAGAGAGAGAGAAAGAGAGAGAGAAAGAGAGAGAGAAAGAGAGAGAGAAAGAGAGAGAGAGAAAGAGCAAGAAAGCAAGAAAGGGAGAGAGAGAGAGCAAAAGTAGGAACGAGAAAGAAAGAAGGAGAAAGAAATGAAGAGGAAGAAAATTTGAGGAAAAAAAAAAGTTTTAATTGTTTTTAATGTATCATTTTGTCAACCGTTCGGTTTGCTGTTTAAACTCTGCGAATTTGTGTCCGTTTTCAATTTTCCGCCCAACCAAACATTCGCTCTTGAAAATTGCCTATTCAATTTCACCTAGCATCGTTTTTAACACAAATTATACGATGTGAAATTGGAGCCCTTAACATGGGTAATTTTTTGATTTTGAATTTTTAATGATTTGATTCGTATCCGACTTTTTCCGAAACTGATTTGTTCTAATTTAATTAGAGTCTGTCTATGTTTGTATTTATGCTAAACACAAACAAAAAAAGACCGAAATAAAACAAAAAAAAAAAAAGAAAAATAAAACCAATGTGTGTACTTGTGTATCTCTCTCTCTGTGTGTGTGTGTGCATCAGCTGTATGTAACAAATAAATTCTAAAAATAAAGTAACAATAAATTTCAATTTTATTACATTACAAATGCGCGTCATAACATGTGAAAAAGACATTTTTGTTGCTTTTTTTTTCGCAATTTTTTTTTTTTTCTCACCATTTTGCACGAATAAAATCGTAATAAATAGTCTAAATAGAATTACATGTGAATTGTGCTTCACAGCCATAAAATCTCTTTTCTCTGATTGACGGCAAATATTAAATTCTCAGTAATTGTGAAGTTCACAAGGTTGTTGAAATTCACATGACAGGATAATAACAAATACAACAATCAAATTTTCGAAGTAAACTATCAAAATATATTCTTTACAAAAAAAAAAAAAAAAAAAAAAAAAAAATATTTTCAATTATACGAATGCGAATACGAGAGAAAAAAAAAATTGAACAGGAAAAGAAAAATCAAGCATTTCCATTGGGAATTGGAGTTATGTGGAGCGAATCGAAAAATGTCATCGCTTTTTTACTGAAAACTGTGAATACACAATAGAATGAAATGGTTTAATGTCCGATTTAAGTTGGAGCATAAAAAATGATATCTGGACTAAACCAAAGGCAACGACGATCTCAATGAATTTTCTGTTTGCCTTCTCTTTTTAGCTGACGATAGCTTCTTTTCTTCTTCTTCGTCTTCTTCTTTTTTTTCACATCGTGCTTTTTTTTCTATTTCATTCACTTTGCATTCGTGGTTGTTGTTCTGTAACATCCGGTGCGTGTGTCAATCGAAATGCATTTGAAGTTGAAAAACAACGTCAAAAACATGAGATATCATTGAATTGAAATCAATTGAATGAAAGGCCGATACACGACGCACCATTTCTCTTCATTCACATACGCATCGTTACAGAGTGTTTGTAATCAATTTTCAGCAAAGCGACCCATTGCTCTAAAATATCGAACAGGACACTCGCATTTACAAACTAAATATTCTTGATATAATAAATAAAATGGACAGTAGATACGCACGAGCACACCATTGACAACCATTGGAATAAATAGACAAGAGAACTCAAGAAAAAGAAGAAGAAGAAGCGAGAGAGAGAGAGAGAAAGAGGGAGACAGAGAGAAAAATAGGCCAGAAACGGAGAGCACGGGCAAAGAAAAAAGACATAAAAATAAATGAAATAAATATTCAGTGAGGGTTTGCTCGCCCATTCATTCATTCGTCCATTCTACCGAGATTTTTTGGTTAAGTCGCTCGTCAAATGGTTCAATGAAGCAAAGAATTGAATCAATTTCCGTTATTTTTATTCGACATTCACAGACCTTTTGTGTATTTGTTTGTTTGTTTTTTTTTTCTTTTTTTTTTCTTACTTCTTGGACTGATCGGATTTTCAGTGATGAAAACGTGTTTTCCGTATGTTTGTGAAAGACGGCGCGTGATTTCAACAACGAAATTTTAATGCTTTTCAACGAAATTCTTATACAAAACATGACACTATACTTTCTGATGAATTTTGTACGCAAATTGGACTTAACTTGTCATTTTGAATGCGTGTGCCATTCTGTTTATTGAATTGAGGACGAACCAAAAAGGTGTCGATTTGAATTTCAACAAAGCGAATCAAACAGAGAGAAAAATCTGTCAATATTTTGATTCTCGACATGACCTGATTCGCTCGTAAATTAATTATTTAGCATGGAAACAGCATGGTAATTTTAGTTGTGAATTGAAAAAAAAAAAAAAACGAAAATGAAAGAAAAAAAAAACGAATCTGTTTAGAAGTTGAAAAATTGATGTTAGTCTTAAACAAAAAAGAAAGAAAAAAAAAAAACAAAAAGAAAAGAAATGCGCATTAAGTTCCGCAACTAAAATGAAACATTATTAATTAGACACTTTGTTAAAAGATAAACATTTTAGCTTCGGTTACTCGTACATCATGCTGGATCAAATGAAAATCCGGCCATATTATGGATTTGAATAAGAAGAAGGGGGAAAAAATACGGAAAAATATTATGAGGAAAAACAATATAAATGGAAACAATGCAGAAAAAGAAATAGAGAACGAGCTAAAAGCGTATTGGATTTCCATTCGTATTGCTCTGTGATCAGAAAAAGTGAAATTGTTTTGTCGACGCTTTTATTATTTCATATTTCTTCTTCTTTTTTTTTTTTTTGCTTTTTCAAATATTCAAACTGTGCACATCAATTTTTGCATGTAGC